>MCJB01052530.1:33976-52699 GCA_002018475.1 Nicotiana obtusifolia | reverse complement strand
CCCCCCCCCCCTCCCGAATAAAAGCAAGCATTGTCCTCAATGGTTAGCAACATAAAAGTAAAAGAGGTGAGGATGTAGAAAACTCCCTAAAGATCCTTGGACATCTCAGTGTCCCCAGCAATGTCATCTCCCTCAGGGTCAGCCAACTGAATCTTCAAATCTAGGCGTGGCGGGTTGTCAAACATCGCACGCAGTGTCAGCAGCAAGGTCTGGCTCGTTAGACTTGCCAGCTGGTGTTACCAGTGCAGATAGTACTAAAGGATCTGGGGTAGACTGGTGCAGGTCAAGCAGCATATCAAAAGGAAGATCTCCAGCTGTAGCAAGTCTAGTCACCTCCCGCCGGAGTTTGTCCAATGATGTCCTGCTGACCTGGGACTTCCTCATCTTCTTTACTTCCTTTCCCAGCTCCTCAATCATTGACCCGTGCTGTACCAAGGTGTCCATGATCATCTTCTGGTTCTCCAAATCTTCTTTAGTGTCTCATCAATGTTAGAAGGAGCATGCGGTGCCCGAGAAGTGTAAGGCGCTACAACAGTACTAGACAAGTCATTCTGGCATGGATCCAACCTGCTACAAACAAAGGTCTGCTACCTTTTAGCCTCAAAGCTCAAAGTACTCCGCTGAATGGCAACCCCAGCAATAATCCATGGTGGTGGTGTCCCTGGTGGTGCTAGAATCTCATCCAACCAAGGTCGGACTTCCTCCTTCAATGCACACTTCTCCAAATACTCCTTCGGCTCAATATCCTCGAAGCCTAAATACGCATTTAGCGTATGTTGATCAAACCTCACCTTGAGGTTATGTACTTTGCTCACCTTCGTCCTTTTCTTGATATGAGCAACATTGGCATAAAATTCTTAGGTGAGCTATTCTTTTGCATAATCCACTCTCTCAGTGAACCACATCCACCTCTTTCGTGTCCTGAACTCTCTCAATATAGCTCGGTTGTATTTCTCCAAATCCTTCTATAGAAACTATCACTCAAGAGTTAGCGACCTCACTGGCCACCACATATGAACACTGGTGAAGGCAGCCAAGCTAACAAAACGATCCTCCCAAACCTCTTTCTTCATTGATCTCTCAAGCCCTATGACACCTCCCTAGACGGGACTTAGGAGCTGGACTCGGAGAAGTCTGCACCTCTCCCTCTACCGCCTGTTGTTTTCTTTCTGATTGTCTTGGGCTGTCCAAGGGGCAAGGCACTTTTGCCTCGACCCCAAGAAGATTCACCTCTCCACTTTGAAGTGTCGCATCAGCCTCTTGATCGAACCATTGTCTCTATTAAGCAGATGAGATTGTTAGTTGCAATTCATTATTCAAACACATACATGAGACATGTAGGTTAGGGAGAAACAATTGGATACATGGATTTATGAAGTTGATTCATGCCTGCAGGATAAGGGATCTGCGGTCTGCACAATTTGACCTGCCGCCGCAGATGGGAACTCGCGATCCGCACTTTTCTGTTGTGCGGCTGCACTTTTGAGTCCCAAAATTATGAACTCTCTGATGACAGAGAAATGGTCAATCTGCGGCCGCAAGAGGAAATCTACAGTCTGCACAATTTGACTTGCGGCCGCACCTTGGAGTCTCAAAAGTGAAGACTTTCTGATGACAGAGAAGGGCCTAATCTGCGGCCGCAAGAGGAAATCTGTGATCCGCACAATTTGATTTGCGGTCACAGATTCCTGCCTCACATAAGTTGTTAAAAATCCATATCTGCAGACCGAACAATTCAAGTGCAGCTGCAGAATTCAAACAATTACGAATAGACAACTTTTTTATTCTAAGATTTTTTAATTTCTTGCACAAATAGGCATGGCAACATTGTAAAAGCATGAAATTTTGCTAACCCAGTCCCAGTAGAGCATGTATCAAGTTAACCCAGTTCAGATCTACCCCACATGGACACACAATGGAACTCTAATAACAGATGGCCTAAAAAGAACTTTAAAAATCTACAAATTAAACTAACACAAAAATTAACATGAAATTGAAGCATACTAGATAGTGTGAATGCACTGAGTGATTAATCTAGGTGGCTATATGTGTGGACAGTTGAAATCTCCAATAAAACTTAGTAGGGCAACAGTGTTTTGTTCAAAGTGGGAAAAGGGTAAAATGAGCCCTACTATTCTATTTATGCCATTCAAAATGAGAAGGGATCAGAGACGAGTACGGCCACACATTTTCATGTGCGATCCACACTCTTTAACCTAGGAGCTTCATCACAAAATTCCATCTGTTGTCCGAACATTTTCTTGTGCGGCCACAGATTTCACGTACAGTCGCAGATTGGCCTCCTTGACAAGCTTAAACTTCAGAGAGTTGGTATTTTGACATTTCAACTGTGTGGTCCGCAAGAGAAATGTGCGGCCACAATGCTTATCTTCTATGGCATATAAAAATGTGTGGTCTGCACAAATAAAGTGTGTTCCGCACAAATAAAGTGATGTCTGCACTCTCTTGAACACTTAGCCATATTTTTATCCAATTCTTGTAAGTCACACTCATCCTTTTAGCACATTTCAAATCAAATTAGAACACAAATAACACCTAACTTCAAAATAAAAAGGAAAAGAAATATGGGTTGCCTCCCAAGAAGCGCCTGATTTAACGCCGCGGCACAATGCAGAATACCCTCAAGTGAAATGAATGACAGCCACAATGTGGCTATCTCCAACCTTTCCCAAGTAGTTCTTCATCCAGTGACCATTGACTCGGAATACTTCATAATTTTTGTTCTTAAAGTCTAATGCACCAAAGGTGTCACACCCACAATTTCAAAAGAACCACTCTACTTGGATTTTAGCTTCTCGGGAAACATCTTCAACCTTGAGTTAAACAACAATATAAGATCGGTCACCTTGAACTCTTTGTTCCCAATGTATTTGTCATGAAGATATTTCATCTTTTCTTTGTATAAAGACGAACTCACATAAGCATGGTACCGGAACTCATCTAATTCATTCAAATGTGCAACCCTTAAGTTAGCGACTACATCCCAATCAAGATTCAACTTCTTTAGAGCCTACATTGCCTTGTGCTCTAGTTCCATCGGAAGATGAAAAGCTTTCCTGAACACCGACCGGTATGGAAACGTTCCGATAGGTGTTTTGTAAGTCGTCTGATAAGCCCATAATGCATCATGAAGATTCTTGGACCAATCCGTCCGATTAGTATTCACCGTTTTGGACAAGAAACTCTTTATCTCCCGATTGGAGACTTCCACTTTCCCACTAGCTTGTGGGTAATAGGGAGTCATAACTTTATGAGTGACACCATAGTTGCTATGTAAAGTATTGAAAGACTTGTTGCAAAAATGTGACCCCCCATCGCTTATAATTGCACGTGGACTACCAAACCTTGTGCAAATATTCTTCTTCAAGAAAGCCAACACACTTCTCGCCTCATTGTTAGGTAAAGCAACAGCTTCAACCATTTGGACACATAATCCACCGCGACCAAGTTATGCATGTTTCCACAAGAACTCACAAAAGGGCCCATGAAGTCAATACCCCACACGTCGAAAATATCAATCTCAAAAATGGATGTGAGAGGCATTTCATTTTTCTTTGAGATTCCACCGGCCCATTGACATTCATCACATCTTTTCACTAACTCACTAGCATCTTTGTAAAGAGTAGGCAAATATTAACTGCAACTAAGCACTTTGGCTGTCGTTCTTGCTCCACCATGATCACCACCATATGGCGAAGAATGACAAGCCCTAAGAATTTCACCTTGCTCTTCTTCCGGTACACATCTGCTAATCGCCTCATCCGTACAAATTCGAAAAACGTATGGTTCATCCCAATAATAATCTTGACAATCCCGTTTGAGTTTCTTCCTTTGGCTTGAGAGAACTCATCCGGAATGATTCCACACACAAGAAAATTTGCTAAGTTCGCAAACCATAGCACCTCTTTCATTGAAATAGCCAAGATTTGCTCATCGGGGAAGGATTCATTGATTTCAAGGCCATCATGTGGCCTCCGCTCCTCCTCCAAACGAGACAAGTGGTTCGCAATTGGTTTTCACTACCTTTTCTATCTTGGATGTCATTATCAAATTTTTGTAACAAGAGCACCCATATCATCAACCGAGCTTTGGAGTCCTTTTTACTCATAAGATAATGGACAATGACTTTTGCACCCATCAAGTACGAGCAGAACTTCTCAATTGCAAACACAATAACAAGGAGATCTTTCTCCATAATGGTATAGTTATCTTGAGCACTATTCATGGTCTTACTAGCATAGCAGACCGGATGAAAAATCTTGTTGATGTGTTGCCCCAAAACAGCCCCAACCGCTACGTCACTTGCATCACATATGAGTTCAAAAGGCACACTCCAATTGGAGCGGTGATGATGAGAGTAGTTGTCAACTTGAGCTTCAACAATTCAAAAGCTCTCATGCAATCATCATTGAAATTAAACATTGCATCCTTCTCAAGAAGCTTACACAACGGGTTCACAACCTTAGAGAAGTCTTGGATGAAGAGCCGGTAGAAACCCGCATGGCCTAAGAAACTCTGCACACCCTTCACCGAAGTAGGGAGTGGTAGCTTAGAAATCACCTCAATCGTTGCCTTGTCAACTTCAATTCCATTCCTTGAGATTTTTTGGCCAAGGAAAATACTTTTCTCGACCCTGAAATGGCATTTCTCCCAATTGAGCACCAAATTTGTTTCTTGACATCTAGCTAACACTTTGCGCAAATTTGCAAGACAGTCATCAAAAGAATCTCCAACCACCGAGAAGTCATCCATGAAAACTTCAAGTTAGTCCTCCACCATGTCCATTAAAATAGCCATCATACACCTTTGAAAAGTCATTGGTGCATTACACAAACCAAATGGCATCTGCTTGAAAGCAAAAGTACCATAGGGACATGTAAAGGTTGTTTTTTCTTGATCTTCCGGAGCAATGAGAATTTGGTTTTAGCCCGAGTACCCATCAAGAACGCAATAGAAAGCACGGCCGGCCAATCAATCGAGCATTTGGTCTAAGAAAGGAAGTGGAAAGTGATCCTTCCTTGTGACTTTGTTGAGCTTGCGATAATCCAAACACACCCTCCAACCGGTCACCGTTCTAGTAGGAATCAACTCATTCTTGTCATTGGTGACCACCGTCATGCCCCTTTCTTTGGGACACATTGAACCAGAGAAGTCCATGAACTATCCGAGATGGGGTAGACAACCCCGGCATCCAACCACTTGATAATCTCCTTCGTGACAACTTCTTGCATAGCCTAATTGATTCTCCTTTGATGTTCAATAGATGGTTTGGCTCCATCCTCCAACTTGATCTTATGCATGCAAAAGGCAGGGCTTATCCCCCGAATATCTTCCAAAGTCCACCCAATAGCCTTCTCCCTCTTTTGTAGCACCGCCAATATGGAATCTACCTGCACGTTTGTCAAACAAGAGGAAAGAATAATCGGTAAAGTAGAACAAGGACCAAGAAATTCATACCAAAGATGTGGAGGAAATGGCTTCAACTCCAAGGTAGAAGGCTCTTTAATAGAAGGCAATAGGAGGAGTTGTCCTATATTCAAGATCCAAGGACAATTTCGGGGGTGCATAGTTGTACGACCCCATTCCTTGCAAAGAGTTCACACATTTCATAAAGCCATCCATCTCGTCATCATCAAAGTTGAGCAAGAAGGCCTCCAAGATATCACCAACATTGATTGTAGCACTTGTTTCATCAACAATAACATCGGTCACCAAGTCCACAAAAGAACACACCTCATTGCTATTTGGTTGTCGCATGGACTTACACACATGACACATCACTTTTTCGTCACTAACCCGGAAAGTGAGTTCTCTGTCTTCAACATCACAAAGAGCCTTACCCGTAGCAAGGAAAGGTCTCCCAAGAATAATCGACACTTCATAATCAACCTCACAATCTGGAATGACAAAATCCACTGGGAGAATGAATTTATCAACACGAATCAAAACATCTTCAATCACACCCAAAGGCCTCTTCATGGTATGATCGGCCGGTTGCAATCTCATAGAGGTGGGTTTTGGTTACCCAATTCCAAAAGTCTTGAAAACCAAACAGGGCATTAGATTAATACTTGCCCCAAGATCACAAAGAGATTTAGCAAACTTAGCACTTCCAATTGTACAAGGAATTACAAAAGCACAGGGATCCTCCAACTTAGGAGCCATTGAATGCACAACTGCACTCACTTGATGAGTGAGTTTGATGGTCTCAAAATTCATTGACCGCTTCTTTGTCACAAGATCTTTCATAAACTTTGCATAACCGGGCACTTGTTCTAAAGCTTCAACTAATGGCACTTAATTGAGAGACTCTTCATCATTTGAATGAACTTCTTGAATTGATTCTCACCATTTTGCTTGGCAACTCTTTGAGGGTATGGAGGTGGAGGACTAGGCAATGATGCCTCAGTCTTTTGCACTACCAGCTCCGGTATATCAATAATGTGTTTCCTAGACGGGTTCACCTCCTCTTGAGTATATTCCACACTATCATCAATATCAATCCGAACTTCATCATTAGGTTGCACCACATTGTTCGGGATCTCTTCTTCTTGCATCACTTGATCATCATCAACAAGTTGCCTTCCACTTGAGCTGAGTGCATTCCCGCCTCTTCCACTTTTTGTGATAACCGCCATGGCATGCCCCGTGTTGTTACCACTATTTGGGTTTACCACTGTGTCACTTGGTAGTGCCTCCTTAGGACGAAAATTTAAAGCTTGAGAGATTTTCCCTATTTGAACTTCGAGGTTGCGGATTGATGTGTTGTGCGAGGCAAGTTGGGAATCCGAATCGGCATTCTTTTCCATCAGTTGCTTGACCATATTTTCAATATGCCTCATCTCATTGTTTGAATAACTTGAATCATGGGAAGGATAAGGAGGTGAGTTGCTTGGTTGTTGGTACATTGGGGGCCTATGAAAACCCGACCCTCGGTTGCCTTGATTGTTGCTCCATCCGCGTTGATTGTTACCTCCCCAATTTCCTTGGTTGTTTCCACTCCAATTTTCTTGATTGTTTTTGTTATGCCAATTCCCTTGATTGTTGCCTCCACTCCAATTTTCTTGATTGTTGTAATTTCAATTGCCTTGATTGTTTTGTGGTCGCCATTGTTGTTGGCTTGGGCCTTGGAAGTCATTTCTTTGCCTTTGAAAATTACTCACATATTGCACTCCCTCTTCTCGTTCATTATAGGAATCATCTTGCTCAAAACTACCATCTTCTTGCACATAGTTTTTCACTCGATTTTGCACTTGTGGACCATTGGTCCTCCTCTTGTTCACCATCATGTTCACTCCTTCCATAGCATTGACTTGCTTAGGAGTTTTCACTTGATTTAGTTGGGCCTTTGCTAGTTGAGTTATGGTAGTTGTCAATTCGGCAATGGCTTGCCCATGGTCTTGCAATTCTTTGTGAAGATAGATCATATTTGGGTCACATTGTGGAACATTAGCCCAGAATTGCCAAGCCAATATGTGTCTACCATCTCATTCAAAATCTCACACGCCTCCACATAAGGCGTAGTCATAAAGTTCCCACCGGCTAGTTGATTCACTACATATTGGTTGGTCATGTTACTCCCACGATAGAAGGTTTGTTGAATCATGTTGTCTGTTATATCGTTTTTAGGACATTTCTTGACCATAGTTCTATAGCGCTCCCATATCTCGTGTAGTGGTTCATTTGGCTCTTGCTTGAATGCCAAGATCTCATCTCGAAATGTAGCCATGTGTCCAGGAGAGAAAAACTTAGCAATGAACTTTTTCGCCAACTCATCCCAAGTGTGAATTGAATGGTTCGGCAATTATTCCAACCAATCTAAAGCTTTCCCCCATAGAGAGAAGGGAAAAAGCCTTAGCCTCAATGCATCCTCGGAGACATTTGTTTGCTTGCTCCCCCAACAAATGTCCACAAACCCCTTTCAAATGTTTATGAGAATTTTGTGTTTGAGCACCGGTGAAGAAACCCCGTTTCTCAAGCAAAGTGAGCATCATATTTGAGATTTGGAAGTTGCCCGCCCTAATACAGGGAGGGACTATTGCACTAGCATAACCTTCATTGGGCAATATCCGGTGTGGAGCCGCTCATGGTGGAGGCGGGCGTGGAATGGGCATATTGTCATAAGGTATCCGGTCTCTTCGATTGGCTTGTGGCCCATGAGGTACCTCCTCTACTTGCTCCTCATCCGCATCCAAATCCCCTAAAGGCAAATTTTCGAGATCATTGTTCGCCATGGTTGTACTAAGATTTCTCACACAAGTTAGTAACACGGAAGGAAAAGAAGATATTCCAAAAAAACAAATCCAAATATATAGCTAACACCATTTTAAATCCCTGGCAACAACGCCAAAAATAGATTCGCGTCCAATCTGCTCTCAATAGTGAGTGAAAATGGTCGTTGGAAGAATAGTACCCAACAAGAGTCGGGGTCGATTTCCACAAGGAAGTAATAGGGGCTTTAGGAGTATACACTTGACGAAAGCGAATGGAATAACTAAATTGCACTTCCACAAAAGGTTTTGATTTCTAATTCTAATTTTATTCTAGCAATTATAGGCTAAGAAAAGAGACTAGAAGCGAATGATTGTCTTTGTTTTTCTTTTCAAATAGTTAAAAAGCCTAGGGATGTGACCATAACCTAGGTGTTCGCCTAACGGGTTAAATATGTTAACACTTATTTTGTTGATTGGGGTGTATTATAACTCTCAACTCTACGTTACCCACTCAATACCTCTCGGTCAAAGAGTGATTTTGCCCAATTGGCTTTCTCAAGCCCAAATGTGTATGAAACAAAATAGTTGATATGAGCTTAAGTCGGATTCTCACTATTTCTAGTTTGAACCCTTTAATTAGGCTAATCAAACCCTCAATTAGCCCAATTCCTTGTTAGCCAAGTTATCTTAGACTAGGTCCCTCTTTCTCAAGTAGAGACCAAGTCAAAAAGGCATGAATCAATTTTTGCAACCATTAATTCTAAAATTGAAGCATAAACTAAGCTAAATAATTAATACCCAATCATAAACAAGCATTATATTAAATACCCATAAGGTTTACACACTAGGGTTGGGCCACAGCCCTAGTAAGAATCTAGCTACTCATAGTGAGAAATGAAGAAAAAAAGAGGAAATGCTAATTAAACTCATAATCTAAGATTAGAATGGTAAAATATGATGTTTAAGACCTAAAATAATCACAAAATTCCTAAAATTGGCTCACCAAATGTCTTTCGGAAAGTTTTGCGGCCACACAATTCCATGTGCGGTCCCCAGATTTCTTCAGCTAGCAAGTCTTGAATTCTGCAACCGCACAATTCTGGATTACAAGTGCAAAGCATCTTCTGCGACCACACAATTCTTGTGATGTCCGCACTTCAGCAAGGATTCAGGTCTTGGTCTTTTGCACACTCTCTGAACTTTGAATCATTTGTCAGTGCAAACATTATTCTGCGGCCCCACAATTCATGTGCGGTCCACACATTAGCTAGAATTCTTTTGGGCTCTTTCACTTGTCCTGCGGCTGCAGTTCAAATTCTGCGGTCTGCACTTTCTTCTGCAGCCGCAGAAATCCTTCTGCGGACCACACTTCTTAAGTTATGCGCCCCTTCTTGCCTTATGATTCAAAATACTCCTTTTTGAGTCAGACTTCATCATTGGAGACCAAACTTCCAACAGTCCTACAATTTGCATACTTTCATTAATTTCGGGAACATAAATCAATACTTCGGGCTAAAACAAAAGAAAAAAGGTTCTAATAAGTAGTCAAAATCTCCACTTATCATACCCTAGATAATATTCCTCTGAATTTTATAAATGTGATTTACAATATGACTGGGAAGCTTGATAAATTGCATAACATAGCTAGGAATAATGCTCACAGATGCTTTGGCAAGAGTGACTCTACCAAACATGTTGAGACCGTTAGTTTTTCAACTAGCTAGCTCAGCGTGAATGTTGTCAATGATAGACTAAAGTCATTGTTGATAGGCTTTTATGGAAGATAGAAAACCTCAGATTATTCAAAATTTCTACTTGCCTGGATGGTCAGATTAGTAGAGAGAGATTGTATATCCTCAACTTTGCAATTACCAAAGTTGATTTATTTATTTTTTTGGCTACATTGTTGAAGTCATTTAGGGTTTAAAGAATGGTGTGACAATTCCTATCATCGGCCTTAGCAAACAATATTAAATCATCAGCAGAGAAGAGGTAAAAAATTTTGGACCTGTTCTGCTAAAGTTTATAGGGAACCGATTCGTGGAGGCAACTTAAGAATCAATTGTCCGCGATAATCTTTCTATACAAAGAATGAAGAGGTAATGGGGAGATTAGATCCCCTCTTATCCCTCTAGTAGGCTCAAAGAAAGAGGTTTTCCTCCCATTTACAAGAACTGGGATAGAGCTAGAGCTGACACATGACATGATAATGTTTGTCATTTTCAGTGAAAATTTCAGAGCAATCAAGGTATTCCAAATGAAGGAACACTCTAATCTATCACAAATCTTCTCAAAATTAATTTTAAGGATCATGTTGGCATTTTTGCCTTTTTATTTTCCCAAAATGTCTAATATATTCTTGCACAGTAATGGTATTATTAGCAGATCTCCTGTTGGAGAGGAAGCTAGCTTGATTAGGGCTAATGTTTGAGGGAAGAAGGGGTTTCATGCTATTTACTAAAATCTTGGAGACTGTCTTGTAGATAGTGTTGCAAAGGTCAATAGGTCTGAAGTTATTTAACATGCATGCATTGACACACTTCAGAATGAGGCAAAGCAAGAGTAGAGTCCATATCAGGGTCAATGACACTTGTGTCAAAGACTCTTCTACAAAATTCTAAGACTTATTTTCTACTAGAGGCCAGTATCTTTGGTAAAACATGAGTCTTTGATATTCTGATGTTGGGTATAGTTATTACTTTATAAATTATGCTGGAAAATGTCCTATTTAAATGAAGGCCAAAAAGAGTACCATATCAAGGGCGAAGCCACCTTATGGGAAGCGGTGTCACGTGACATCGCTTCGTCGGTAAATTTTACCAAGTATGTGTATATAGTATAAGCAAAACTAAGTTATTTTGAATACAACTAAGTAAATGACACCACCTTGAAGCAAAAATGCTTAGTATCTGCTGGTTTAGCGCTACAATTTTCGACTAGAGATCCAGAGTTCGAATCTGGTTTAGAACAGGCTTACATTTTTATCAATTTGGAGAGTTTCTTTGTTAAAAAATAATTAAGGAGAGTTTCTTTATTAGAAAATAATTTTGTTTTGGTGGCTTGAACCATTGACCTCTAATAAGTTATGTAGCTATACAACTGCTTGAGGTAGAATTCATTTATTTGTCAAACTAACAATAAATATAATGAGATTATGTAAACTAAGACATATTTAGTGCATTATATTTAATGAGGTTTATTATGAATATATTTTAAAAATAAAAAATCATTATTGAGAGTTGTAGTACTATTTTAAATTGTGTGTGTTTTAATATGATATTATTATAATTATTTATTTATTTGTTCGTCTTTTTTTACTTATAAAAAATGTGACAATACTTATAAAATATCATGCGTACGCCACTGACGATATGCTAAACATAATTTTGTGCAATGAAAATTTAAAACAGAAATAACTCAATTAAATATATAAAGAATAAGTGTTCATAACAACTTTTTGGGGGTCAGCTCATAACAAGTTTAAATTTGATAAGAATTTCAACATGCAACGAGGTTTTTTAGAGTTATGCAAACCTTTAATTTCTTATTTACTATCAACTTTTCTTGTGATATTGAAAAGTAAAAACGTTTCGTGTTATTTTAATGGCCTAAATTTGGTGTAAAATGTTTAATACGTATTTCTTTTGTGAGCCTTTAAGTTGTCTTCACATACTAACAACGTTAAATGTATTTACATAATTAGGTCTTAAAACTAATTGCATGAAAGTATAATATTATGTATGAAATGATATCCTGGCAAAAAGATAGATTAGAGTTGGTTAAATAATGTTTAAAACTTTCTACACAAAAATATATATATATATATTAAGTTCTTCCAATATTACTACTTTACATATAGAAATGCTAAGACTTTCTTTCTATCACATACTCATTGTATACAAGATGTATATAAATTATATGTAATTATAGATTTTTGATTTAATTTTGTAATATAAAAAAAGTTGTATATAAGTTCTATGTAAATTGTAGCTTTTCACCGAATTCTGTATAACAAAACATTATATTCAAGTTGTATATAAATGGTAGCTTTTAACCAAATTTGTATATATCTTGTAAAAAAAGTTAGTTACTTCTTATAAATAGAAAAATCTAGCTAAAACCGGATAAATAAGTTTAAAAATTAGTATAAATACAAAAAAAAAAATCCCGAAAGAAAAATAGGAAATTAACTGGGCTCAAACTCTTCAAATCTCAAAAGGCCTGATTTGAAGGCTCACATACAGTCCTGATTCCAACGTACATTGGCCTTTAAAAAATGGGCTTCACAGTAAGCCCAAAACTCCATGTTTAAATGTAATCCACGTGGCTGTAATCCCATGCCGCTGCTGCTGTAGTTGTTGAGGGTTTAGCTCATTTCATTTCTCAGTTCTCCCTCCCTCACGCACAAACAGAGAAGCAAAAAAAAAAAGGGTTTTAGGGTTGTTGTTGTGGTTCCAAATGGATAGATACCAAAAAGTAGAAAAACCGAAGGCGGAATTACCCATAAATGAGAACGAGATCCGAATCACCTCACAGGGTTTGGTTCGTAACTACATCACCTATGCCACTACTCTTCTTCAGGTACTCACCATTCCGATTCCTTTTTCGCAATTTTTCCCGTTTCACTTTGGTTTTGTCATAACCAAATATTTGTAATGGATCCTGTGTGTTGTTTCTTCTTCTTCTTATAAATTTTTTGTTGTTGTATTGGATTGGAACGATGCTTCTGATATTTGTTTTTATTGTGCAATTAAAATGTGACTAAGGGGCTCACATGGACATAATGTAGTTTACGTGACTGCATTAACCTTTCAGCTTTATCATACATCTGTTAGGTTAAGTTATATTACAGATTGCAAACTGTATAGGAGTTCTTACTGCACCAAGTTAAAATATAATAAAAGGAAAAAAGTGATTGGGTGGTGGTGGTGGGTGGGGATAGAGTTGGGAAAAGTGATAGGCTCTGCAAATTCTAAAGTGGCTGTGTTGATATGTACATATGTATGAAAGATTAGCAACACGTGAACGCAAGTAGGATTGCATTTTCCTGGCCATAAAATGGTTAAGTGGACGTTTTGAAATATACCACAGATGTGACTCTGCTTTACAATGTGAAATATTAGGGTAACTTTTGCATTAATAGGCAACCTGCTTGCCTAATTTGATGCATCAAACAGCTTTAAATTTCCTACGCTACAGCAAATAAAAAATGGGAAGGTGGAGGAAATGGGGTTTCTGTAATTGCTTGATATTTTTATGATGCAGATAAGAATACTGCTGGTTTCTTCTAAAATTCTTATAATTTTTCCAGTATTTGTCTTTGGACTGCTTTTTGTTGTGTTCTTACATCAAAATTAGCAACCAAAATTAGCTACACTTCAATATGTTCTCTGCTAATTCAAAAATATGCTTTTTGAATCAAGATGCGATAAACTGTTTGACAGAAGTTGCTGGTCTGAGCAACCTTTTTTTAACATTTAACATCCCGAAAATATGATTGTTTCAAGTACTAACATGAGTGGTTATAACCAATCAATCTATCAACTACACTTAAATGCTACATCAGTTGGAGTGGCTATATGAATTCCCTATATTCATTTAATTCTATTCAAATCATTTCATTCCAATACTAAGTAATTTGTCATTTAATAAAAATGGACTTTATGAAATTATAGGTTTTCTGCATCTTACTTCGGACCTAATGTAAGTATAGAATATCAAAACTTTAACCTCATCTAGTTGATAACACATATATAGATTCGGTACTTACGTTATGTTATGCTCTTAGCTAAACAACATGAGAGATTTTGGATTTTTTAAGACAACTTTTCTCCATATCCTCTTTTAACACTTTCAATCAGCATAGTGTCGCATTTGTGTATTTGGAGGTCTAGTTCGAACATTGCAAACCATCTCAGGCAGCTTTGTCTCATTTTATCATCTATATGTTCTATTTGAGCCATCTGTCAGATGTGTTCTAATCTCATATGTTCTTGCGTGACCACATGGTAGTCTTAACATCCAAAGTTCTGCCACACCCATCTTATTGATATGTGGTGCTTCTAGGGCTCAATATTTAATCTTACATGATATCGCTAGTTTCTTTAATTAACACAGTATCATGCAAGTAGCATCCATTTTATGGAATTTCACCATTAATATTATTGGTCAGCTCATCCATTACTGGGAAACAAGCAGAGGTTTTAAGGAGTGGTTATTTGTAGATTTAAGTTTTTTTCATCCCTTTGTTTTTGGTGGGACGACTTTCTTGGTCATTTGGCCTTTGCAATAGTAAAACCAGCATTTTTCTGTTAGTTGCTAATACAAAGTTCTAAACATAATTGACTGTTCAGGAGAGGCGTGGGAAAGAGATTGTCTTGAAAGCAATGGGTCAGGCAATTAGCAAATCAGTTGCTATAGCAGAGATCATTAAGGTAGCTTGGGGTAGATGGTTTTCTTTCTCTACTTTTTCTCTTCCTTCTCCTACTTTTATATGATATGATGTAACTCAATTATCTTAATCTTTTGCAGAGAAGAATGCCTCAACTGCATCAAGACACGGCTATCAGCTCAGTAAGCATAACAGATGTATGGGAGCCTCTAGAAGAGGGTCTTTTGCCGTAAGTTCCAATCCTGATTTACTCCCATAATGTTTTCTTTTTGTAGTGTATATCCCTAAGCATGAACAGTATGCATGTGGTACTAATTTCTTGAAATTGGTTTTATGTGCATTAAAGTGTAGAGCAGACCCGCCATGTGTCAATGATTTCGATCACCTTGTCAGCAAAGGAACTGAACACGAATTCTCCTGGGTAACTCTCTGTCTTTGTCTGATTCTATGAAGTTTGCTCCTCTTGCTGTTCGACATGCATTCTGGCAACTAATCAATGATCTTTGTCTGAATTGTTCTTTCCTATGATAGTTACTGTATTTTTTGGTGTCTTGTCGCCGAAATATTGTGGCTGTAACTGATTACTATCGTACTTTTCCTGGCTCAAAATGTAACTTCATGTTCATAGGTATCAAGCTCCTTCTAGGGTTGAGATTGAACAAATGAAGCCACAGTACAGAAATTACCAGCCTCAACTGCAGCAGCAACCACCTAGACAAACACGGGCAGTCTACTATGCTGGTAATGAGGAACCAGACAAAATCACTAGATAAAGATATTTGCAGAATTAAACTCAACTTAAGTGGAAAATTGCATAACATCGTGAATTACTATACCTTTATTTTAGATTCATATAGGCGAGGACAAGGACGAGGTCGTGGTAGAGGGAGGGGACGTGGTTGGAGCAGAGGTGGATATGGAAACTATAAAGGTATTCTTCTGTTGCTTAAGATCTCTGGGAAGTAATATGCTCATTACATGCAAGGATGATGTGAATACCTAACCGGTGCTAATTTTATTTTAATAGAAAATGGTGATTACTCGAACTGGGGCCGAGAAAATGGTGGTTACTCAAACTGGGGTTGAGGTGGGGGCCGTGATGGATGAGGATATCCTGGTAAGTGTACTTCTTGAGTGGTGGATGAAAATAGTACTGCTTGCATGGATACTTTCTTGGATTTTAACTATGATATTTCTGACAATGTTACATTATGTATTTGCGTTGAATCTTTGTTTATACATATGAACTTAGGCTCTGATTATGGAAGAGGCAGGGGTGGAGGTGGCAGAGGTTATGGCTGTGACCGTAGACGAATGGGCCCCGTCCAAGAGGAGGTGGCAACCAGGCTTAGTTGGGGATTGGCACTCTGTTTTTTTGCGCACTTGCCTTGGCTTAGTGGTTCGTTCTGTCCAAAAGTATGTCTAAAGAAAAGCATGAAATTGTGGGTTGTTTCATCTGTGGGTTAAGCAGTGATTGTGTTGTTTTTTCAGCATCGTGGAATGTGGGAAAAGCTTATATCCTCTATTTGCTTTTAATGAAGCCAAGGTCAAGTAGCCAATTTCTGATTGCTGTCTATTCCTTCACTGTGGTTGCATTGTTGTGGCTGTATTTATTAAAGTATAGGTTATTTTTCTCCTTGTCTTTGGGAGATTTGATTTTTTGGTATTTCTTTCCTTAAGGACTATACGTAGTGGACCATCAATTTGAAAGACTTGATAAAATGCCAAAACTTTTATTCCATGTTTGGTTAAGTTAACAACGTCGCTTAAGATGTCCAGGTCCATAACTCTAGCAAGGACAAATTGGTAAAAGAAATGATAAAATGATGACGTGGAGAATTGTAGAACATATTATTGCGCTTTCAAAATAATCTACCTGGCGTCTTATAGACTAGTTTCAGCCGTGCAGATGATTTTTTTCAATGAATATTTCTTCTCTTTCTTCTACTCTGGAACTGGTCTTTTCTTTGCTATGGATGGGTATGAAGATTTCCATTAAGCAAATACCAAAAGAATTTCCTTAACAAATTAAACAAAGACAAACCCAAAATTACTCCGATTACAGTTCTCGTGGAAACTTGTTTTGTTGCTTTTGTATTTGGTGGGATGTCCTGAAGTGGGATTAGCCTAGTAAACCATTTAAATTCTGAAAAATGGACCAAGTTGGAATTCAGTTGAAAAATAGGGGCTTCTACATATGATAGAGCACATAAGAATTCCAAAACTTAATTGACACTTAGGATAAGATACTTTCAATTGGCATAACGGGGAAGGGAAAAGAAAAGCCTAATAGGGTCAAAGGATATTTGGATTGACTTTTAAGTTAATCAAATTGACTTTTAAACTTAAGTTAATCAAATTGACTTTTAAATTCTTTTTAGCTTTTTTAAATCTTTGACAAAATAAGAAAGTGCTAAAACAAGTTAAAAGTGCTTAAAACAAGCAAAACTGTAAGGCAATCCCATTTATTTTATTTTTTTGCTTAAAAGCACTTGAGATTAACCAAAGATTTTTTACTCATATACCTTACACTTTATTATAATTTCCAAACTCTGCCTCTGAAGAGACACACAACTGGTAGTATTATATATTTTGAGGATACCAATAAAGTTTATGGAAGTTGGTAAAAATGGTGGATCAGTGTTGGAAGTATTATTCGAACATTAATTAACATAAACGGTCATGAATCTTTGGATAGGATACTCTTACACGCACTTTGGGATAAAATTTAAAAGAGACCTCTAAGTCGGACAATCAACTGTAAATGAATGGTCGACGTAATTAGGAAGGAAAGCTTAATCTCAAGGTTACTCAAAATATTTATTCTCGAAACATTGTACCAATAAATTTTAAAGCAAATAAAATAAAAGTAAATGTATATATTTATTTATGTGCGCATAGGAGTGATTCATTAGGTACAAAAATTGATAGGAAGTCCCAAATTTTCAAAGAAGTTTTTCAAGACTTTGTTCATTTTTTCCCCCTTCAATCGGTGTTCAATAGTTGTTTTAGGGTTTGATTAATTCGAATTTGTACTGAAAAGTCCCACTTTAGAGTAGAGTGCTCCCAATTCAAGACGATTTCGTTTTCAAAGTTTAAATACTTATCATTTCATCACAATATTTAGCGATAAGACTTGTTAGAAAACAAATGCCAATTTGTTTTTCAAAAGAGTTGTTTAATATACTCCTAACAAACTTGCGATTCCCCGCGTGGGCCATCTCTTCCACATAATTTTTCCTTTTCTTTGCCCGTTTTCTTTAGTTTTAACCAAATGTATATCTCTTATTGTTTTTCTTCAATCAGATTATTTTATTTGTATGTTAGTTAGTTAACATGTTAAATCTGTTTTATGTTGTGCAATTTCCACCCATATGAAAGTCTAGAAATACATTTTAGGGTATTAATGATATTTGAAACAAAACCTAACGTCATTTTTCCAAAAACAAACCCAACAACATTAAATATATCAAATGAAATCCAAACACAATAGTAATTGTTTTCTGAAAGAAAAAAGAAATTCTTTAAAAACTGAAAGAAAAAAAAAAACCGTCTTCTAATTCCAAAGCTCCTATTGGAACTCTAGTTTGGTCGAGCCATGACAGCTTGCTATTAATTTATTAACTCTAGTTTGTTATTAATTTAGCAATTATATTATTTTTTGTGAAAATTCGTTGGAAACTTCTATATATTTGAGAGATGAAAAATATGTATTTGTTATTTTCCTTAACTGCCAATTATACAAGTTGTAGTGTATGTATATATATATACACACACACACTGTACAACTGGCCTAACTAACTTAGCACATGTACAAATTTAATACTAGTAAAATAACTACAAGTATTGGTGGAGTACAGCTGTATTGGACGGGTAAGATCAAGTGAGACAAACATCCCTGATGCCGCCACGTGTTATGCCACTTATCAGCTATGCACTTTGCCTTATGACCAAATAATTTGTGCAAAAGCCCCATATGAGAGGTTGAGAGAAACCCATAGCCGTCAACCTGTGTCTGTAGGAAAATTGGTACTGCGGTCGGCGACCTTAGAAGCTTCATCGCCAACATCCCTTTCCTCTCCCCTCCCCCCCCCCCAG
>MCJB01052530.1:16703-27577 GCA_002018475.1 Nicotiana obtusifolia | reverse complement strand
AAAAACTATATTCAATATATAAATAGTATAATATAAGTGTATATATATACTATACATATATAAATACATACGTAATATACAGAACAGACTAACGACCAAAATAGCGACCAACGTTGGTCGCTATTTTGGTCGCTTTTTGTAATTATAGAAACAAAATCGGGGTTTCACTTTATTTCGTCAAAATTTCCCAACTCCCTTATTTCTCTAACCCTAATCCCATTCCCCCACCCCGCGCCACCACGCCGCCGCTGCTCTCCGTCCACGTCGCCGCCGCTGCTCTCCGTTCTCGTCGCCACCGCTGTTGTCTGTCCACTGCCGCGCCTCTCTCTCCTTCTCCACCTATAAAAAATTCAAGGTTAGAGTTATAACCTTCAATCTTTGTTATTTTTAGTGTGTGTGTGTGTTACAATATTTGATTTTTACACTAGATTGCATTAGCTATTTGAAGATAGTTATGAATATAGCATTAATTTATAGTTCTCTCGAAAATTTTCCTAAAGATTAAATAGTTAAATGCTTATATTTCGAACAGATAGCATTTATAGTTTATTCTTCAGTTGCATCATTTTTGGAACCTCGTATCCAATCATTTTTCATATTTTTTTTGTGCCACAGTATACTACCTTCCCCACATTTGGCCCATCCTTTAATTTTAAAATACAATATAATATATTTGTAAGTAATTATCTATCATTAATAAAAAAGAAAATTGAAATGTATTTTTGTGTAAATACACAACTTGAAATTTTTGTGTATGAATTGAACTTTTAGTTTATGAATTGAACCCTTAATATATGAATTGAAATTTTAGTGTATGAATTGAATTTTTACGAGATGAATTGAACTTTTAGTTTATGAATTGAACTTTTAAGATATGAATTAACTTTTAGTTTGAAAATTAAAATATTAGGATATGATATTAATTAACTAGAAAAATATTGGAATATGAATTAACTAAATTAATTTCCTCTTGTTTTATTTGTATAGATGGAATATCATACTTGGATGTACAATAGGAATTATCCTAATCGACGGGGATTGAGGGAGGATTTTGTAGAAGGGGTGGATGACTTTATTAGACATGCAATGTCACTTCCACCATACCTAATTGAAGGAGTAATTAGGTGCCCTTGTGTTAAGTGCGACTGTATGAAATTTGGAAAACCGGATGAAGTTAAGGTTCATCTTTATAGAAAGGGGTTTATAGAAAATTACTTTGTGTGGACTAATCATGGAGAGATCGATGGTAGCCATGGGATATTTCATAATCTAGTTGTGGGTGAAAGTAGTAGGTCGGTGGAGAATACAATTAGTGATTCCGGAATTCATCATATGGTTTCAGATGCTTTTGGGATGCACTTTGGGGGTGATTCCAATGAAAATGTTGAACAAACTCCTAATGATGAGGCAAAACGTTTTTATGAACAATTAGAGGAAGCTAGTCGTCCACTACGCAACGGAAGTCCGCACTCTAAGTTGTCTGTTGCAGTTAGATTACTAAGTATGAAATCTGACTGGAATATTTCTCAAGGAGCCATGGACTATTTCATTGACCTTATGCGTGAACTAGTTGACCGTGATGTCGACTTACCTGTTGATTTCTATAAGGCAAAGAGATTGGTTTCTAAGTTAGGACTTTCATCAATGAGAATTGATTGTTGTGAAGATGGTTGCATGTTATACTATA
Source organism: Nicotiana obtusifolia (assembly GCA_002018475.1). Classification (NCBI taxonomy): domain Eukaryota; kingdom Viridiplantae; phylum Streptophyta; class Magnoliopsida; order Solanales; family Solanaceae; genus Nicotiana; species Nicotiana obtusifolia. The sequence continues at coordinate 25,890 of MCJB01052530.1, read as the reverse complement.
AAGATGATGCAGGTCTGGACAGTTGTAAATTCTGCGAAAAGCCTCGTTTCAAGAGGCTTTCCAGCGGGAAGATGGTCCCTTTCAAGTCGATGCATTATTTACCTCTTATACATACCATCTTGGTGATGACACTTCATCGGACGATGACACTAATGATGTAGAAAATAATAATCCTTGAATTGTAATAACATTTAACTTATTTTGGGTAGCTTATGTATAAGTTCTATTGAACTTTATACTTTGTTACTTTTAATGTTGTTGTTTAATGTTGTTGTTTAATGTTGTTGTTTAATGTTGTTGTTTAATGTTGTTGTTGTTGTTGTTGTTGTTGTTGTTGTTGTTGTTATTGTTGTTGTTGTTGTTCTTGTTGTTGTTGTCGTTGTTGTTCTTGTTGTTTATTGTTGTTGTTGTTGTCATTGTTGTTGTTGTTTATGGCATAAAATGCCATAAACGAATTTGGTTTGTTGTTGTTGATGTTGTCGTCGTCGTTGTTGTTGTCTGTTATGGCATAAAATGCCTGTTTAGGATTTTGGTAAGTTCGCAGGTAGTGTAGCTGCCAAAACAGGCGATTTCTGGAAAAAATAAACCACGAAAAGCGACCAACGTTGGTCTCAAGTTGGTCGCTTTTCACTGAAAAAAAAATTATTCTGGAAATTAGCGACCAACGTTGGTCGCAAACCAGCCCAGATTTTATAACTGTTCAAGTATAGCGACCAACGTTGGTCACTTAACATAAAAAAAAAAAAAAAATCTTCAGAATAGCGACCAACGTTGGTCGCTATACTACCCAGATTTTTAAAATCTGGAAATATAGCGACCAACGTTGGTCGCATACTGTAAATTAAATTTTTCTGTTCTTCAGTTTCGACCAGCTTTGGTCGCTTAATCAAAATTAAAATTAAAATATTAATTATGTTGCGACCAACGTTGGTCGCAAATTTCCAGATTATATTAAATAAGAAATAGCTTTAGAGACCAACGTTGATCGCTAATTTGCGACCAAAGTTGGTCTCAATATGTTTTTCCGGAATGTTTGGTCTTTTTGTCTTTGAGACCAAAGTTGGTTTGCGACCAACTGTGGTCGCAAAAGTAAAGTAACCACCTGAATTGTGACCAGGCCTATTTGGTCGCTTTTTGGTCGCTTTTGGACAAAAAGAGATCAACTTTGGTCGCTTTTTGTGGTTGCTTTTTATCTGATTTCTAGTAGTGTAACTTAGCACATGTACAAATTTAATACTAGTAAACTACAAGTATTGGTTGAATACAGCTGTATTAGACGGGTAAGATCAAGTGAGACAAACATCTCTAATGCCGCCACGTGTTATGCCACTTATCAGCTACCCACTTTGCCTCGTGACCAAATCATTTGTGCAAAAGTCCCATATGAGAGGTTGAGAGAAAACCCTAGCCATCAACTTGGGTCTGTAGGGAAATTGGTACTGTGGTCTGCGACCTTAGAAGTTTCATTGCCAACATCTTTTAGATTATTTAATATATTCTTTTAATATTATTTGCGCATAGAAGTTCAATTCTTGCCACCACTCAATCAATGGGGGAGAGAGAATAAATTAATGAGGGGGGAGGGAGAAGATAAAAGAAATGTCGAAGGAGGTGGGACATATCTTACGTGGGCACTTGATACTACACCTAGTAGAGAAAATTACTACTTAGCTGATGGAGACGGATATTCGTCCTGGCTCAGCCTTAGCTTTCGCTCCCTCCAATGATGCATTACTAGTTGCTGTTCCGGTCATATTCATATAAGTACATTTCTACAACTGCATCTCTCTCTATCTGTTTTCTGAATCTCGTCTCCAGATTCATATTCATTCATCTTAATATAACAACTTTTATATCCCTTACTTCCCTTGTATTAGAAAGATGGAAATGAAGAATAAAGAGAAGGATCTCTTTCATGTTGTTCATAAGGTTCCTTCAGGTGATGGCCCTTATGTTCGGGCCAAGCATGCTCAGGTTTTTTATTTTTCTTTTGCTTCCTTTCTTTTCCTTAATTATTTACCCTTAAATATGTTATTACTCTATTTATGTTTGCAGAACTAAACATCTTTAAGAAATTTACAAACAGGTTTCTTGATATATTGGAAATTAACCATTTCCGATCAACGAGCTAAGTTTATTTTATAAAATATTGGTGATGCTCCAACAAAAATTAAATGGAAAAAGGAAAAGAAAGAAGAGGACAATATTTTGCTCGACTTGTTGCTGCTATAAATATATTTCAAGCTAGATAATGCAAATTCATGATTTAGAGTCAGTTTATCCCGAATGAATATTGTAGGTCCGGCTAAAATAATTTTCACACTAAAAACTAAGTTAATTAGGTCTGAAGTAAGGCTAAAATTTCATAATTAGCTCCACTAATATAGCTGCGTTTCATGGATGAAAAGTACTTGACAACCAAGCTTGGTCAAATCTAGTGCTTTAAAGTAAGATACATTGATAGATCTATTGGAAGACACTAGCTAGTCAGAAATCTTATCTGTTTGGAACGATATATTATGAATTTCGCTCCTTGAAATGTGCTCTCACCGTTTCAACAAGAGAACTCTTCGGATAATTCTCTTTTGTCTTTTCTTCTTCTTCTTCTTCTTTTTCCTCTCTATTGTTCTGTTTTAGTTTCTTTACCGAAGATGGAATACAACTTTTGCGAGAATAATGGATCCTAGCCACAGCATTCTTAGATAATCCAGTAACTGAGTACCTAGCAAGATATAGTGAAATTATTAGGACATAGTGAAACTATAGAGAGCAAATGAAAGAAAAGATCCATATAAAGTTGGGACTAATTAAGTTTTACCCTTCCTTGCTATGTTCTCTTTAGATCCAATGTCTGCTAGGAGCTATTAATTTGGTTAGAGACTTATATATCGATAGAAAATAGAGAACTTCTAATATTAGAGAACCTAGACTTTCAAATAATATGGATAGTAACAATATATACATCCGATCACAATTAGCTTATAATTGAGCATGAAGTTAAAAATAGGATCTCAAAACCATCCCAATTCCCCTATATATGGATGTTTTGAGTTTTGACGTCTCTTCCTAGTATCCCGACATTTTAGGTTTGGACTACTTCTTGAAGCAAAAAGTGTTTCGTTTTATTAACTTGTGCGCATGCCTTAATACGTGAAGCATGTGATGGAGATAGCACTTTTCCTCTTTTACGTGTCGTTTTGTTCTTTTTCTTACCTTTTTCATTTCTTTCATCCATTAATCGTTTTTCTCATTAATCCTATTTCCTATCACTACTTCACTTTAATTGTCACCTAATAGGCTCATACTAATAAACATGGATACGTATAATATGTGCACAAGTTTGATGAATAAGTAAAGTCGACTATTGATTATACTAAAGAGGTTCATGTGACAATTGAAATACGAGACTGGAGTTTGCTCGTAGACATGAGGTGAATTATACCAAGTATAATATATGGACTAATTGTAATATATTTTACATGTATGCAGAAATGTGGATGCACAAATAGCACTATTGAAACAAAAGTTGAGACAGATATACCAAGGGCAGGTCTTCAATGGTAAGCCTACAAAAACTGCTCACTCTCGTGGAAAGAAGTTTCAAGTTTCTGTCAGGCAAGAGACAGCTGAAGTTCTGGTAATTATACTACTACCTTTTACTATGTTCTTTAACCTAAAATATTCCCCTGACTTAAATGCCAAAGCATGCATGCCCCATAGGTAAAAGAGCTAACTTTTATAGGTTGACAGTGTGAAAATAAATTTTGTATTAGCAGCACACCTGAAAGATAACTACAGCTTATCGTCCGTCCATAAAAAAGTGAAATTAATTACCTAAAAAATAAGATACGTTGGCCGTTGTAAGAGGTTAAAATCCAACTCTAAAATAGTACTCCTGGTCATACTAAGAATATAATTCCACGAGCTGTAACATGTTGTTTTTACATTCCGTTATTATTATTAGTGCTCAACAATTAAACCCTTCTGACTATGGAAATTTGGGCAAGAAGGGAATTTTATGGCAAGAAAGCCCAAATGATTGATGCAGACAGCAACAAGGCCTGTAATCTGGCCCATTGCCTAATGAAATATTATTGAAGATGTTGAAGAGGCAATTATGCAGATCCAAAGACAAGGAAGAATTGGTGTTGGAATTGGACTCGGGGCAACCTCCACCCTTCTTGCAAAACCTTCCGGGCCTAAATTTGGATGATGATTTTGCTAATGGGCTTGAACAGCTTATAAATTATCAAAATCAACAAGACTACCAATATTTGAGGGAATCTCTACCTTCAAAGATCAACTAGCTTGTTGATGATTGTCAATATTCAAATGATTTGGGTAGGATTGAAATATGCTAGTCATTCAAACTAGGTGAAAATAAATAAGCTAAGAGCATTAAACTGTGTAAATTGTGATGTAAATGAGATCTTTGGACAAAGTTTGGGGAAATGAACTGCTCTACTTTTCCTCCTTTAAATACTTACTTTTCGAAATCTATTGGCACTATTGTATCAACTAAAAGTCCTCCTTTGAAAACACTAGTTAAAATACTGAAACTCTAATCATTTTACCACACCCCTGGACCCTTGATGATAATAAACTACTCTGAGTTAAGTGGAGGTGTTATCTTTGATAGAGTTTCAACTCTCTCAAACATACCATTCTTTGCGCATTTTAGGTATTTCCAGAATCACAATGCAATACATTCATTTCTTTTTCGACTTTTGTGAAAAACGCATAATATTTCTTTTAAAAGATCTTTCTAATCATAAAATGCATAAAATGTTTACATCAACTCAAGTTCTACGTGACTTTCTCGGACATCAAATATATCTACACCACAAAAAAAACGACATTATCATTATTATTTCGGCCCTCGAATCAAACAAGGTAATTTGGAAAAAAGAATTAAAGGATACAAAAATTGTACCCACATTCTTTGCATTAATAAAAAGAACAAGGGTAAAAAGAAAATACTCTTTTACTATTTGAAAATGATTATTTATACCCTTCGTTATACTTTCGGTCTATTATAACCCTCCCCCACCCCCCATCCCCCACCCCAATTATTAAATCATCCCTTTTTCTGTTAGGGCTTTCCACCATGGCAACACCATCCTACTTGGCATGACATTTTGATGAGATGGACGACATATGAAAGGCCACTTCACTGCTCTAACCCATTTTTGCTCCTCCTTTCATTTTTTCCTTTCATCCCCCTCCCACCCAAGCACGGCCGCGGCCACCTCTTCCTTTACCATACAAATATTGTTCCACCATCATCTGATCAGCATTCACTATTCTTGACCTTCAAACAATGATTCTAAATCTATCTTTTTTCTAAATTTTTCACTCACCACCTTCCTTAACAATCACCTTCATCACTATTAACAAAATCATTTTTCTTACCTTTTATCACAGTAGCCCAACTCTTCTTTAATAGATAGCGCCAAAATCATCTTCATCACAATTTTTATCCTCTTCATCCGTGAACCAAAATCAAGAGTGTAATTTAAAAGTGTTAAAATTCATTAATGAATGTGCCCTTTGGAAGGAATTCATTAATGAATGTGGTAAAGGATTCTTTTTTCTTTCTTTCTTTTTTAAATTAAAGATAATTTTATAAAAGAAAATCTAATTATAATCTGTTTAAGCTTATTCAATTTGGTAACACTATTAACCCATGAAAATGCAAGTTGGTGCTGGTGCTATTTGAACTCTATAACGATAATTTGAAACTCTTGTTAGCATCTCCTTTGTCAGCGATGATAAAGACTAAAGAGGCCCTTATACTTATGTTAAAAATATAACCAATTTCTCTGTTATTTTCAATAATTCTAAGATAATTGTGGATGATGAATTTTTTCTTGGACTGTTAGAGTTCTTAATTGTGGGTTTAATGGATTAGTACTGTTGCAGCTTCAGTTACTTGCAATTACTTGCAATTTGGAAAAGATGGCGGGGTGGGGGTTGGGAAGAACGGTGGGAGACGGTCAAAAAAGAAATGAGAGGAGGGGCAAAAATGGAGTTGGGCTAGTGAGGTGGATGACACACCTCACCAAAATATTAGCCACGTAGGATGATACTTTCACGATGGAAGGGCTTGACGGAGAAAGGGTATTTTTGTATCAATTTTATAACCTCGGAGGCTATAATAGACGAGAAGTATGTAATAATAACATATCCACCCACACCGTGAAATTTGGAGAATAAAAAAATATATAATGGAAAATATAAATAATTCTTTTTATATAGTAGAGGGTTATTTTTGACCATTTTCCCTTAATAAAATTACCTTCCATTATGTATTTGTTTGTGATTGCAGCTGTTTAATTTGCATATTCTCAATTCGTCGCGAACAACTATGTATGGTACATATAAAATTTTATGACATTAATACTTATGAATTTATGATGCGAATGTATTAGCCGCCAGGCACATCCTCTACCTTATCACAGTGTGATCTACATCTCGGTCTAATCCATCGGCCCACTTTTACCAAAATTATCCTTTTCAGGAAAGTTCAATCGTTGACATAAAGCAAATTCTTCACCTGAAACTTGCTCACCCTAAACAAAGAGTACCACCTATTGGCGGCTGTCTATCTTATAACCTTCCCAAACAATCCTATAGTCATACATAGAATCGATCGGCATAAACATAGTCGATCAAAATCTTTGTCAATTAATTACTCCAAGTGGACAGCTCCAATAAACACAACCAAGCAAAAATCATCCACAATCCTAATTGAAAATGGCAGGTAAAGAACCAATTATCATCACAGACAAGGAAGAGATGAGAAAATGGACAAGAACCATGAGATCCCAAAACCATACAATTGGCTTTGTACCCACAATGGGTTACCTCCACGACGGCCATCTTTCTCTAGTGCAAGAAGCACAAAAACACACTGACCTTATAGTTGTGTCCATTTATGTAAATCCAGGTCAATTTTCACCCAATGAAGATCTTTCAACATACCCTTCTGATTTTCATGGCGATATTCAGAAACTCAAGTCTTTTGTTGTTGATGTTGTTTTCCATCCCAAGAATTTGTATGACTATGGGAATTCTCAAATGGGACTTGGGTCAACTGAGAGGACTAATGAAGAAGAGAAGAAAGAGAATGAGGGTTTAAAGGTGGTATCTTGTGTTGAAGATAAAGGGATGGGGCATGAAACTTGGGTTAGAGTTGAAAATTTGGAAAAAGGGTTGTGCGGAAAGAGTAGGCCTGTTTTCTTTAGAGGGGTTGCTACTATTGTTACCAAGTTGTTCAATATTGTTGAGCCTGATGTTGCTGTCTTTGGCAAGAAGGATTATCAACAATGGAGGATTATTCAAAGAATGGTAAGCTCCTCTTGGTTTTGTTTTGAAATGTTGGATTGCTTTATAGATGATCTTAGTTGCGCTTGGTGTTTCCTATCAAATTATTGAAATTTAACTTTAAGAAAAGCACTACTCACAAATTGAGGTAATGTTTAACCTTAGTTTAGTGATAAAATTTTATGTTAAAAGATGCATGTTATGCATATGTTGTTTTGGTGCAAACACGAGTGCGAATGAGATTTTTCCTTGTGTGGATAAAGCAATCCAATGTTACCAAATCTGCCCGTCTGAAAATAGAAGTGCTAGGTGGGAAATGTTATTGAAAAGTTGCTTGATTTTTGTTACTTTGCTAGTCTTAATCAAGTGGTATACCGTAAAGCTGAAGTCTGATGTGATTTTTAATCGATAGTCTCAAAGTAATTCTGTTTCAGGTCCGAGATCTTGATTTTGGCATAATGGTGATTGGTTCTGAAATAGTAAGAGAGCATGATGGCTTAGCAATGAGTTCCCGTAATGTGAAACTCTCGCCTGAGGACAGACAAAAGGTGCTTCTTCTGCTGCCACATATTTCTTAATATGATGATAAACCTGCTTCTTTTACTGTTCTGGTCAATGCTAGGAGCACGAACCGAAAAGGAAACCTGGTTTTCTGTAGCCCTATATGCTTATGGCAAACATTAGTTTATTGAAGATCAAATGTCCAGGACAATACATATGCAAAAGTTGATATACCTGCTAAGGCTCTCTCGTTATTATCTTCTGGCATTTGTGCTAATTGAAACTTTTTGCTCTTTCTGCTATGCTGCAGGCTTTGTCAATTAGCCGTGCATTGTCTAAAGCCAAAGTTGAAGCAGAAAAGGGCCAGGTAAACTGCAGAGATCTGATAAATGTAGCCATTCAAACCATAGATGAAGCCGGTGGAAGGGTTGATTATGCTGAGGTGAGAACTTAAACAAAAACTAATGTCTCAATTACTTTAGGAAGTATGGTATAATCTTGTCAATTGTGCTTTCAAGGTCCTCTAGCTGTAAGTTGTATTTAGCAATCGCAAGATACACGAGTACTATTGACCTGTCATGATGTATGACAAAGTGGCTTTTTAAGGAGTGAGTAACATGATAAAGCTCTCTCCAGTTACCTTTCCACCCCTTAAATTCCAATGACGTAAAAGTTACACCACTGTTTCCTTTACTCTCCACTTGAACTAGTAGATGTATAAGCAATATTTTGTATGGTTAGCGTCTCAGAAGCTTTATCTGGACAGTATCTGTGCAGTGTTCCATAATATTTACGCTTAACACCATAAAAGGTTATCAATACAAAAAAAATTCTTTTCAAATCATTTCTTGGTCTAGTTAGCTTGTTTTACATTGGTGACACCTTCTCTGCATCAGATTGTGGGGCAAGAAAGTTTAGAGCCGGTGGAAACAATCAAGAGGCCAGTTGTATTTTGTGTAGCAGCATGGTTTGGGAAGGTCAGGCTCGTTGACAACATGGAAATAAATATATGAGATGGAGCCACCAAATATACGATAACCAAATATAAAAAACTGAGGTAAATTACAAGTCCCTGGTTTGCAAGCAGCTTTTGCAGTTTGTAAAAGCCATCTAAAAATGACTTTTCTCAAAGGAAGCCAACTGGAGAAGAAATGGCTTCAAGAGGAATCATCTTTCCAACTGCATGTAGAATATGGATCACTTAGCTAGTTTATTCATGCTGCTCTAATATTATCTTGGTTTCTTTTAAATGATGAGGATTTTTTTTCCATTATCTTACAAGATTTTAATGATGAGTAGTACTAGAACCATATATCTTTTACTGATTCTTCGAGAAGTCTGATCATCCTCCGGAACCCAC
>MCJB01052530.1:0-14117 GCA_002018475.1 Nicotiana obtusifolia | reverse complement strand
CCCCCCTTTTCTTTCATAACATTTCAACAATTTAGTTTGATGCCATACAAAATAAGGGGCTTCTGCCGTGCAGGAAGAGCTCCCCACCCCCATCCCAAGTGCAAGAATAGAGGGAGAGTCCACAAACTTCTTCTGGATATAGGAGAAACTATACAAATCAGATTTGTTGTGCATTTCAATCAGGAAAAAAGAAAAATCTCAGCTTGAGTTTGTTATGTTGAAATGCACGGTACTTCATCCATATTGCTAAGTTGGTAATGTATGTTTATTAGCGTTTTTGCAAGCAAATAGACAAGCGCTTAAGCCTAGAAACCTAGTCAGCAGATAACAACTACTATGGGTAAATCTAAAAGCAGTGTTCAGTCGCTTTCACAATTCAAAACAATCCCCTCAATGAGCAAAACAGAAAGTTTACCTTATTAAATTATGATATTATGAATTAAACGTACACTGTCATCTAATCTTGTCAAGCACAAGACAGAAGCAACTATAAGCTCTATTGAAGACACTACATATTAATGACAGACATACAAGAAATTTACACAAAAACAAGAGATTTTCCAAAGTAGTCCATATCTTCTCCTCTGCTACTTACATGAAGTATTCAATATCCTAATTAGGAATAAGTGATTTTTTATATGTTAATAGGTCATGAAATCAAACCGATCTAAAGCAAGATTAAGCATTAACTAGACTAATTGCCAATAAAATATTACTTATCAGTATTTTACTAAGATCTAGTCTGCACAATTCAGAAATCAAACACAGCAGCAAAATTCTGCATTAGCTAAACTAATTACCACAAAATTTAATTATATTACTCATTACTATTAAACAGAGATCTAGACTAGACTATTCCAAAATGGAATACAGCAACAGAGCAAGGAGAACACAGCAAAAAAGGAAACGAAAACAAAAAAGATGTTAAAATAAGCAACGAAAGGAATGAGATCCAACGAAAAATTCTTCATTAACAAAATATTTAATTATTACTACTCAATATTGTATTAAGATCTAGATTGCAGTATTCCGAAATCAATCAAACGAAAATCCAAGGAAACGAAATAGTGGCGCAGCAAAAAAAGGAACATAGATGCATGGATGCTTGAATCAGGAAAATCAATTAACAAAACTATCAGAAGTGAAAAGAGGGAAAATAACTCACTGAAGCCATCTTCGACGAGATAGTTGAAAGTATGGCCATCACAGTTATAGGTGAACTTGTTATTGGAAGCAGGAAGTTTCTGGAGGCACTGTGAAGCTATACTTGTGAAATTACCCGTAAACTCAGTGTATTCAGCGAGGATCACGGTTCCTCTGGCAACGAAGCTGTAGATCAACGACTGCTGCCCCATTTCTCAGAGACGAAACCAAAACCCTAGCTAGTATAGTAGAGTTCTAGAGAGAGAGAAATAGGAGAAATGGCAAATGCGTATGATGTGAATGAAGCAATAGAGGCAACGGCAAAAGATAAAAAGGGGAAGCGTAATGATGCGGGGGACGATATGAATTTTGATTTTTGATTTTTGGGAATGGGAAGTTTCCTACTTCCTATTTGGCCTTTGGGGGCTGAAATTTCTTTAAAACTAGGGAATCCCTTCTGTCGCATGGAAATTAACGGATTTGCCCCTGCCAAACTTATGCTGCTACTAATAAATTTTGTTTGTAAAGTTTGAAACGGATTTCTTTTGATTTCTTCGCATTTGGTCAAATTGGGATTATTTTGTCAAATACTTGCATGTATACTCTATGTATTTTCTAGAAGCCTTATTATTTTCTTCATTTCATGGTCTATGGCTGCAATTTTGCCAGAGTCAATGTCAAAAATATATTATCGAAATCTACAATATCTTTTTAGAAACTCGCAGCTGGATTATCCAAGTTAATTTTAAAGGTCATGTATTTTTATTTTCTCAACTATTAGAATTTATTTTCTTTCTTGCACATCGTATGAACCCATAACTATGGTAATGTATTGCGCAATACTTATATACCAAACTTGCTAATGTCAAACCCGTGGCAATGTGAAAATTAAATTTAAATTATAGACACTAACAAAGTAAAGAATTTTACAGTATCACTGAGTATAGCATTTTATTCATTTTCCATGTTACATATTATATTTGTTATGAAAAACTATTTCTTGTTACAAGTAAACGGACGTGAAAAATCTATGAACCATCAAAGCATAAATTTATACTCTTTGAAAATTTAGTCAATAGTTGACAAATCTTTGAGTCCGATACTTGCACATTTAAAATAGATATTAGATGATTCCTTAGCAGCAATAGATGGTACACAATTTTGGACATAATCAACATTCTTATCTCTAACTATCCGATTACGTTGTCCTCCTTTTTGTCTGCTAAAATGGTCTTGGCATCCATCTTGACTTTAAATTTGTATGCTACTTATTAACATAATATGAGGCACTAATCACGAGCTATGTATGGCGTTGAGTTTATTTTAGTTTATCAATTATTATTTTCAGCTATAGAATAACCTTATGCAGCAGCTTCTAACTAATTTCTTACTTACATTGGCAATTTCGTTGAGTTAACTTACCAAAGTTTTTTTAATTAAGTTAATTCGATATGATGGATCTAGAATTTAATTTTAAGTCTGAAGGTTCGGGTTCGGGCTCGCCAGTGCATTGCACCACCAACCAAGCCTTTGGTTATAGTAGTTATAACTTATATGGACCTATAGTAAGTAGAAGGGAAAGAGATAAAATATACTCTTCTATTTTCATATATTGTCTATATTTAACCTCCTTTATATTATTGGGCCAAATTTACCCTACAATCAGCAAACTTTTAAAAATACCCCATGCTCTGTTAAGTAATCCAAATCTTTCAAATTCCTTTTATTTAAATCACTTGTTGTTCTTCTTGATCTACTATTTTTGAAATAATTGACATTTATCTGCTATCTGAATTAGAGAAAAAAATATTAAATAATATAACCGAATAAACAAAGTATAGTAAATTGAAAAATCTAAATAGGTAGCTTTTCTAAATTCTAAAAGTATTTACAACATCCCAATTTTAATGAATTCGTTGCACCAAATGTATGGAGACTTTGCAAGTATTAGTGATTGAAGTTGAAGTTTCTCGGAGACTTTATATTGTCTAATTCAACTTTGCTTTAATTAAATGCTCAGACATTGTGCACTCTTAAGTTAGTCGATCGAACTCTATATTAACCAGGTAATGACAAAATATATTTGAATATACATATACATATATGATGGTCAACTACATATAATACACAATAAATAGACCCACTAAATTCTACGGTGCGTATATGATTGAAAATAAATAAAATTCTAAACCAATTTTATTTATTACAAGAAGAGAAATGGGTGCATTGGTAATTAAGAAAAATTCAATAAGTGATTTAAATAAAAAGAATTTGGGAGATTTTGGATTACTTAACAGATCAAGGGGTATTCTTAAACGTTTGTTGATTGTAGGGATAAATTTGGCCCGATAGTATAGCGGAGGTTAAATGTAGACAATATATGAAATAGATGGGTATATTTAGCCCTTCTTCTTAAGTAGAATTATTTTAAGTATTTAATAATTATATGTACTGTTTTTTATAATAATGATGTTCGGATTAGTTTGTGCACACTTCAATTATTTCACCACATAACGTATTAATCATATTCCAGTCTTCAACTCTGTATCTTAAATTTATTAATATTAAAATTATTGGTCAGGCAATGGAATAATTACTCTCCTAAAATTGCGACCGAATGACACCAGGTAGTCATTCTACAGGGTTGCTATTTAGAAATTAGCCAGTGTATTCTAAATTTTTTTAAAATTTTCAATTTAATTTTTCAGGACAAAAAATTGTGAAGCTAAGGTTTTTAATTTAAATTTTCAAGAGAAAATAAGTATTGGCTAAACTCTAAATAGCAGTCTAAAAAATGATTGTTTGTGTACTTCTCCTTTTGAGGAGTATTTGGTGTAACCATAAATGCAGATAACTGAAGTGACATCCTAATTTGATCCTCAAATAACTCCCCCGCACCAAGAACATGACTTGATATGTAAGCCAGCATATATACCTAATGAAAATATTCTGATAACTATGCGTTACTAAGCGGTGCCTACCTGCAAAATATTGTGTCCACATTCTAGTACTAACATTCGAGGAACCATGAAAAGAATATAGCAAAATCCTGTATTTTTTGAATATAGAAAGAGGAAGTATGACGAAAAGGGCATAAAATAGGTTTGCTTGTAGTAATTTCCATTGCCAGCTTACTTGCTTAATCAAAGTAAACAATAAAAAGGGACAGTTCTCGTCAATTGCTACATGTCCACACAAATTGAAGAATCCTCCTACCTTCGATTTGACCTCTAATGAACATAAACTCCATAATACAATCCACCATTTTTGGGCTGACCTCTTCGCCCCCAAAATCCTTCTTCTGGGAAATCCCCATCTTTTGGGAACTAATCGTTAAGTATTTCATTTCTGAAATCTCAAATTTTACATATGGTTAGACTATAATATCTTTACTTGTGAAAGAAACTTGATTAGTTTTTTTAAATTGGACATTTTGTTCACCAGTCCATGCTTTTTAATTGGATATTTTTTCACTCTTCTTTTCATCGAAAACCGAAGCAATTTTTTCTTTCTTAATTATTCAGTGATTTAGTTTTTGTTTGAAGTGGAAGGATAGGATTACTTAATGTAAAATCATGAGTACTGTCATGGGCGGCTTTCCAGCCATGTCCCATGAACCCTTGGACGCGTTCCGTGGCGTCCTGGCAAGCCTCCCAATGCTCATCGTCACGGTCAGTCCCGTGGTCTCGGCAGCTCAAGTGACAAGCGCGTAGATGCCTCTGTCGTCCAACCGATAGCCAGCGCCAGCCAGGCAGATACCAACAGCGTCGCGCACGTAGACAACGCCGCACGCGCAGACCTTAATGCTAAAAGACAAAGTTACTGCAAACGAACTTGTTTCTACCTTGTAGAAGACTATGTCCTTTTCATTGTAAATATATAGTAGGTTTACTTCATTTATTTTAGTTTGCTTCTACAGCTTATTTAGGTCAAGTCATGTAACTTTGATTTTTTTTTCTAAGCATTATTAGGGGGATCAAGCAATCAAAACTTTCTAGCAAGCAAATTCTCTGTACTGGTGTCTATCCCCCTCGACACCGTGTTGCTTTTTAATAGCTTTCATTAATGCAATCAAGCTTTCTTTCATTCTCAATTATCTTTTCTGTTCTCTCGGTTGCTCGCGATATTGGTTTTTCCGTATGGCACTGACAATCTAGTCTAGCGTACGGAGGGGACCTCAGTTGGCGGCCAGAAATCGCACTGATATCATTTGCTTAGCCTTACATCGCCCTTCCAAGGAATCTCAGGAAGGCGCCATGTAACAGTTGGTATCAGCGCCTCATTGCAATTACCACAATTTCTGATCGTGGTGAATCATGGGGATTGCATCGCGACTCTTGAGGAGACGATTGACGTATTACGGCCCATCGTGGAAATGGTGCCTGATCTAAAGACCAGCCTAGTGCAAAGGTTGGACGACCTGGACCGCAGGATGCTCCAGGCCAAAGTTGACATAGAAAACATCAGTCACGACTCTGAAAGAGACCAGCAAATGGCAGCCACAGAGGCAGCCGAAATTTTTGGGAAATTTGAGGGCCTCCAACAGGAGCGTGCCGAGGATTTAGCCCACAGTGCGCAAGAGGCAGACAGGGTGACTGCCACGCAACAAACTATAGACAACTTGATAGGCCAGCTCAATGTTGTCAATATTGCTTTACAAGGCTTGCTTAGAGGGGGCGGGAACCAAATCGGTGTGAACTTCGCCCCCACGGCACAAAAACTGAAAATTCCCGAGCCAAAGCCATACAGCGGAGCTCGAAATGCCAAGTGGAAAACTTTATCTTCGACATCGAACAATACTTCGATGCCGTGGGAGGCCTAGAAGAAGCTAAGAAGGTAGCAACTGCTGCCATGTATCTACAGGGTGATGTTAAACTCTGGTGGCGAGTGAAATACGAAGAGATCAGGGTCGGTGAAGATACTCTCGAGACATGGGCGGAACTGAAGGCAGCCATACGCCTACAGTTCTTTCTCAAAAATGTTGAGTACAATGAAAAGAGAAAGCTACGGGAGCTCCGCCAGACCAAATCAGTACGGGACTATGTGCGAGAATTCTCTGCACTCATGCTGAACATACTTGACATGGGGACAAAGAAAAACTCTTCACTTTCCTGGAAGGGTTGAAACCCTATGCCCTTATGGAGCTCCAAAGACAAAGGGTAGACACATTACCTAAGGCGATCCAAGCAACGGAGTGCCTTGGGGACTATCAAGTGGACGCTCAGAAGGATAGGCCTTAACGGCCTATCGGAGGAGGATACAAAGGGGGGCCACCGAGCCCTGGTGGCCCTAGAAGAAATGGAGGAGATCGGAGTGCAACCTAATCTAAGGCTCCCTCCTCAGGCAGTACTAGCACTGCATCTAACAACAACGATCGGGGGAGGAAACCCCCTTCACGATGCCGTTATTTCGGCGGACCACATTGGAATAATGAATGCTCATATGCACAGATGAATGCCCATCAAACTTTTGATCATGAGACGGATAACGACACAGATGAGGCGGACCAGATTGAACCAGTAGGTGCCTTCAATCCAATTGTTGGCTCTATTTCTGAGGCCTTAGCGGGAACCATCGCTGGTATCCGTAAAAAAAAAAAGGACCCCTGCCTAATCAACAAGAAAGGAAAAAATAAGGCGGATGAGAGGACTCCTCTTAAACAAGAGAGGACCTTAATGTTCGTCGAGATGAAGGTAAATGGCAAGCCCATTCGGGAGATTATAAACACGGGTGCTACCCACAACTACTTGGCCTCGACTCAGGTGGAGCGCCTTGGTCTAGTTGTAGGAAAGGGCAAAGGTCGTGTCAAGGCTATGAACTTACCTCCTCAGCCAGTGGGTGGAATAGCCAAAGAAGTACCAGTGAAGCTTGGCCCTTATGAAGGAAAATTCAACCTACGAGTGGTGATCATAGACGACTTCGAGTTGATAGTAGGGTTAGAATTCCTGAGGCAAACCAACACCATGCCCGTACCGTATGCAGACATGCTACTGATGATGGGAACAAATGGGGCCAACCCCTGCATCATCCCATGCATGCCCATGAAGATGACCACTGAAAACATCTCGGCCTTGCAGTTAAAGAAGGGGGTCAAAAGACATGAAACCTACGTTCTTGGCCACCCTCTGCACTAAAGAATAGAACGCTCCTCGAGTCCTCTTCCTGCACCCGTGAAGGAGCTGCTACTGTAATTTGAAGACAACATGCCACAAGACATGCCAAAGCAACTCTCGCCTAGGCGCATTGTGGACCATGAGATTGAGTTGGTGCCAGGTGCGAAGCCACCTATCCGGTCGCCGTACAAAATATCACAACCCGAATTCACCGAACTTCGGAGAAGTTGACGGAAATACTAGACACAGGGATCTTCGTGCCCTCCAAGTCCCCATACGGGTCCCTTGCGCTATTCCAAAAGAAACATGATAGAAGCTTATGACTCTGTGTGGATTATTGGGCTCTAAACAAAATCACTGTGAAGAACAAGTATCCTATCCCGCTAATGGAAGACTTGTTCGATAGACTGGTTGGTGCGACGGGGTTCACCAAAATAGACCTGAAGACAGGTTATTGGCAAGTTCGAATTGCAGAGGGTGATGAACACAAGACGGCCTATGTGACAAGATATGGTTCATACGACTTTCTGGTTATGCCATTCGGCTTGACTGACGCACCAGCCACAGTTTGCACCCTGATGAACCAAGTCTTCCGAGAATACATTGACGAATTCGTGGCGGTCTACTTGGATGACATTGTAGTATATAGTCAGACACTGGAGGAACACCTGAAGCACTTGCGGAAGGTCCTAATCCGATTGCAGGAGCACGAATTATATGCTAAGCTATCTAAGTGCTCCTTTGCTCGAAAACAAATCGACTTCCTCGTGCATGACATTGAGGAAGGAAGAATCAAGATGGACCAACAAAAGATTCAGACTATCGTAGATTGGCCGCCGCCTAAGGATATCCACTCCCTGAGGGCGTTCCTTGGCCTATGCAACTTCTATCGACGGTTTGTGAAAAATTACTCTCTCATCGCAGTACCACTGACTGAACTTCTTAAGAAGGTCATACCTTGGGATTGGGGACCCAGGCGAGCGGAGGCCTTCAACCCATTGAAAGCAGCTATGTCTAGTAGCCCCGTCTTGGCCCTCCCTGATTTGGCCAAGCCATTCGAGGTACAAACGTATGCCTCCGACTATGCCCTTGGTGGAGTCTTGCTACAAGAAGGGCATCCAGTAGTGTACGAGAGCTGGAAGCTGAAGGATACAGAGCGGCGCTATGCCGCCCACGAGAAGGAATTATTAGCTGTTGTTCATTGCTTACGCCTTTGGAGGCACACTGTCTTTGCTGGTAGATAGATGCGCTTAATTAGTTACCTGAATTTGCTGTTGCGCCCTTGCTTCTTGCTTTAGAAAGATTTCTCTATTTGGGAAGCGCTTACCAGCCCCTTTACAGATACCACTTCGTTCAGTCGTTCCTTCTTTACTTGTTCGCCTTTGTTTCAAATAAGCGCCTTGAAGCTAGCTAATCCAGCGAGTCACCCGTGATTTGATAGTTCCATTTTCCGCTGCCATCGACCACACGCCCTAGCATAGCCTTTCCCACAGGAACATGCCTTCTAGTTATAGTTGACTTTAAGCGCACCTGAACTTTCCTATTGACTAATCCGAGTCCTTGAGAGCTTAGACGTCAGTAGGGAAGAACTCTATCTGTTGGGAACCCCATTCGTGGTCAAGACAGACAACACAGCTGTTAGCCATTTCATGACCCAGCCGAAGCTGAATGGTCGACAGGCCAGGTGGCAGGGACTCCTAGCGGAATTTCACTTCAACCTAGAGTACCGAAGTGGGAAGACTAATCATGTTGCTGATGCACTCAGTCGGAGAGCTGATCTAGCATCAGTGTGCATAATCGCCACCCTAAGGGGGAGCGAAGTAGCCACCACCATAAAAGATCATATACAGGATCTACTCATCAAGGATCCTGCTGTATACTATTTGGTTGATTTGGTAGGACAGGGCAGATTCGCCAGTTCTACACAGGAGATGGTTTCCTGAAAGTGAAAGGGAATCGACTTTATGTTCCCAAAGGAGGAGATTTACGAAGGACCCTTCTGGCGGAATGCCACGACACTTTGTGGGCCGGTCATCCGGGTGAAGAACGCACCATGGCATTACTTCGTCATGCATATTATTGGCCTCAAATGGCCGATGATGTCACTCAGTATGTGAAGACTTGTCTAGTATGCCAGACGGACAAGTCGGACCGCTTGACACAAGCGGGACTCTTGGAACCACTACTTGTCCCAAGGAGACCTTGGGACAGCTTTTCCTCGGATTTCATCACCGGATTGCCCAAGGTCGGGGATCTCACAACTATCTTGGTTGTGGTGGATCGATTTTTCAAGTATGCTATCTTTATAGCAGCCCCACAATATATATCAGCAGAAGATACGGCTCGACTCTTCTTCTATTATGTCGTCAAGTATTGGGGCCTACCCAAAGACATCATCAGTGATCGCGACTCACGCTTCACTCGTAACTTTTGGACTCAACTCTTTTAGTGCCTCGGGTCAAAATTGAGCCACAGTTCAAGTTTTCATCCGCAATCTGATGGCCAGACGGAGCGGTTCAATGGCATGCTTGAGGAATATCTCCGCCACTTTGTAACCGGATCACAAAAGAACTGGGTGAAGCTTTTGGATGCTGCTCAATTGTGTTTCAATTCACAAAAGAGCTCTAGTACCAACAAGAGCGCTTTTGAAATTGTTACCGGACAACAACCGCTACTCCCACACACCATGAATGCACCAAACATCTCAAAATCTCCTCGAGTTTCTAGCTTCTCAAAAGAATGGAAGCAAAATTTGGAGATAGTGCGGAGCTATCTTGTCAAAGCCCAAAAGCGGATGAAGAGGCATGCTGATCAAAATCGTCGCTTTGTTGAATATCAAGTAGGAGACAAAGTGAAAAATCCAAAAATGTTACTTGTTTGCAGGGGTCCATGATCCTCGCCTATTTTAAAAATATATTGGACCCTCGTTCATTGGAAGGCACATTGGGAAAGTTACATATCGGGTGGATACCCCAGCTTGGTGGAAAATCCATTCCGTCTTCCATGTCAGTCTCCTGAAACCTTTTCGGGAAGATATGGAGGATCCTTCACTGAGCCAACTCACAATACCCAGTATTCGAGGCCCCAATTCATCCTGAAAAAGGCGTGCTGAAGCTATTCTTGATGATCGAGTGATTCATGCCTCAAGGAAAGATCACCAAGAGTTTTTGGTGAAATGGCAGGGATGTGATGCAGAGGAGAATACTTGGGAGAGGGGAACAAACCTCAAAGCCTATAAGAGCCTAATTGATGACTATCTTGCAAGTAAGGCGCCGAGAACGTTACCAACTCAGGTGGGGGAGAATGTCATGGACGGCTTTCCAGCTATGCCCCATGACCCCTTGGACGCGCCTGGTGGCGTCCTTACAAGCCTCCCAACACCCAGCGCCACGATCGGCCTCGTGGTCTCGGCAGCTCCAAGTGACAAGCGCGTGGGTGCCTCTATCACCCCGCCGATAGCCATCGCCAGCGGCCAGCGACAGGCAGATGCCAACAGCGCCGCGCACATAGACAACGCCGCGCGCAGATCTGATGCTAAAGACAAAGTTGCTGCAAACGGACTTGTTTTTACCTTGTAGAAGACTAAATCCTTTTCATTGTAAATATAGAGTAGGTTTACTTTATTTCTTTTAGTGTGCTTCTACAATTTATTTAGGTCAAGTCATGTAACTTTGGTTTATTTTTTTAAGCATTATTAGGGGGGATCAAGCAATCAAAACTTTCTAGCAAGCAAACAATCTCTGTACTGGTGTCTCTCCCCCTCGACACTGTGTTGCTTTTCTGTAATAGCTTTCATTAATGCAATCAAGCTTTCTTTCATTCTCAATTCTCTTTTCTGCTCTCTCAGTTGCTCATGACATTGGTTTTCCCGTACGACACTGAAAATCTAGTCTAGCGTACGGAGGGGACATCAGTTGGCGGCCACCAATCACACTGACATCGATTGCTTAGCCTTACCTCACCATTTTAAGAAATTTCAGGAGGGCGCGCGCAACAGTACTACTGAAACAAGTCTCTTACCATCCTTGTTTATGAGAAGCTAGCTCCAAATTAGCCTTATTGGAAAGTCAGATTAATTATAAGCAGTTTGAGCTGGTTCCAGCCAATGTTTTCTCCCTTAGCTTGCCAACCCCTCTAATTAAATGTCAAAAAAGGGGCCAACACATTGATTACGTTATTTATTGTGTTTCGTATGGACAAAAGCTATTTTGCGTGGATGTTCAAGATGATTCAACACGTTACCCTAGTTGAATCATTTCAGATGATCAAGTTATGTTTTACAAACCATGATAACAATTTTATTTTTGCAATAATATTCCTAATGAATGAAATAATATAAGTGTCGATTATTTATTCCGGTCTTCATTTTGGTTTCATATGGGATTTTTTGTTAGAATATATGGATATATATTCAATTTTGTAAAGTAGTTAGGATCTAGCCTAGAATCATGGCTTGGAAGATTACCTTCCCCTTGTATATATGTTTTGTAATTATCCTATAATTAGCTCCTAGTATCTAGCCTAGAATCATGGCTTGGAAGATTACCTTCCCCTTGTATATATGTTTGGAAAATCAATGAAACAAACAAGCAATTATCTTCTTTCATGGTATCAGATTAAAATTTTCGATCTTGGCTTCATCTTTCCCAACAACCAAACACACAGCCCGTCTTCTTCCTTTCCGCTGCTCTAATGTCTACTCCTTCCAAATTTCATCCCGCCTTGACGATATCCAACGTCAAATCCCTCGTCCCTGTCGAATTAGACACTGAAACCGGGATGTACCATTCTTGGGCTGCTTTGTTTAAAGTTCTTGTTCGGGTTCATGATGTGTATGAACACATCATCCCTCCTACGGATCCCGAGGAGGCAGCCGCCTATGAAAAATCGAAGGCGGCCGACTTGTCTTTGTGGAAGTGTCTTGATGTTGCGGTTCTTCAATGGATTTATGGAACCATATCCAACAACCTCTTCCTTGCTATTCTTCTCAAGGACGACACGGCACAGGGTGCTTGGTCTCGTCTCGAGTCCATGTTCTAAGACAACAAAGCATCACGCGCAACCCATCTCGAAGAGGAGTTGTCGGACCTCAATTTCAATAATTTCTCGTCGATTGACGCGTACTGCAATCACATTAAGTCCTTGGCTGACAGACTTGCTGATGTTGATGCTCCGATTCCTAACAGTCGTCTCGTTCTCAAGCTCACCGGTGGTCTTCCCAAAGCCTACGCCGGCACGGTGGATTTTATACAAAATCAGGAACCTTTTCCTTCATTTGAGAGTTGCCGCTCTCGCCTCAAACTTGCAGAACGAACTATCAAAACCCGATTGGCTAAGGAAGGAGGGACCGAAAACCGGGCTCAAGCAGCGCTGGTGGCCACTACCAGCGGCCAACAGAACTCTGACGGGACTACTGGCACTTCTTCACGTTCCACGTCCAGGAACTTCAAATCCAGGAAGTCTGGAAATAAGCCTTCTGGCAGAGGAGGTAAAACTGGTCAGGCCTAGCAGTCACACTCTCCTTGGCAGCATCAACCGTGGGCTGCTTGGGCCTAGTGGCTGTCACAATGGCCTATTCCCCCCATGTCCATACCCTGGGACATCTTGGGCTCCACGGCCCAATGCTCCGAATCTGGGCCCACGACCGAATGGACCTGGCATTCTCGGCCCTCGTCCTCCACAAGCCTATAGTGCAACGGCCTCCTACTCTCCAACGGACATCGAGGCAGCTACGCACGCTCTCTTATTTTCTCAATCGGATGGAAATTACTATATGGACACCGGTGCAACATCTCATATGACTGCAGATCAAGGTATTCTTTTCCCTTATTTTAATTCGAGCATTAAAAATGATAGCATTGTTGTTGGTAGTGGACATTTAATTCCGATTTTGGGTCACGGTAGTACTACGTTACCATCTCCCTTTCTTCCATTTGCCCTAAATAATGTTCTGCATGCTCCCAAATTGATTAAAAACCTTATTTCTGTCCGCAAATTCACTACTGACAATATGGTTTCCATTACATTCGATCCTTACGGTTTTTCTATTAATGATTTACAGACGGGAACCATACTCCTGAGATGTGACAGTTCCGATGACCTCTATCCTCTGTTCTCCAACACTCAAGCCATCTCTCCAGTCAATATTGCTGCAATCACTGCTATATCCTCTGATCTTTGGCACAATCGCTTAGGACATCCCGGCGCTGCTGTCATTAGATCTCTTAGTTGTAACAATTTTATTGATTGTAATAAGGCTTGTAGGTCGTATAGTTCCTCTTGTCATCTTGGAAAACATTCTAAATTGCCTTTCATAATTCTATGTCGCACACTGTTCTTCCGTTTGATATAATTCACAGCGATCTTTGGACTTCTCCCATTGTTAGTTCATCTAGCCATTGTTATTATGTGTTATTTCTTGATGATTATAGCAAATTTTTATGGACATTTCCCATCTCCAAAAAGTCTCAGGTTAAACACTTATTCAAATCCTTTTATTCTCTCGTTCATACTCAATTTGAACGTAACATTAAGACCTTTCAATGTGACAATGGCACTAAATATATTAATGGCACATTTAAAGAGTTCTTTGATCATCATGGAATGTTGTTCCGTCTCTCTTGTCCTCATTCTTCCCCTCAAAATGGAAAGCAGAACGACACATATAATCTATAAACAATATTATTCGGACCTTACTTGCACATGCCTCTCTGCCCCTTTCTTTTTGGCATCATGCCTTAGAAATGGCGACCTATCTTCTAAACATTTTACAAACCAAAATTTTAGGATTTAAGTCTCCCACTCAAATTCTATATCAATGTGATCCCTCATACTCGGAATTACGTGTTTTTGGTTGCCTAT
>MCJB01052529.1:4973-28155 GCA_002018475.1 Nicotiana obtusifolia | reverse complement strand
GGTAATGGCTTCATTCGGAGAAGGGATTATTATTTCCTTATCAGCCCAATGGCACTCGGCCTTCACCCTTTCAAGATGTTTTGGGGTGATCAACTGATATATTCCGAAATCGGTTCGCCTCGGCCAGGCACCGGGGAAGGCTTCTCGACCTTAAAGTCGGAGCCTATGAAGCATCCCACTGGAATGAAGGCCTTCAACGGAGGCTCCATAGAGGGTTCCTCAGTGCAGATGGGCTCAGCCTCTTCAACAGGCTGGGCAGGGGAAGTTTGTCTCTGGGGAACTGACTTAGAAGTTTTGGCCATTGTAGTAGCAGAAGCAAGAAACGGGGAAGACTAGAAGTTTCTGATAAAAAAGACTAAAAGCTTTTCTGGTAATGGGGATTAAAAGGAGTAAATTCTTCAACAGCGTAAGGGTAAAGAAACTGGTTCAAAGAGGGGAGAAAGTATTTATACTTCCCCAAAAAGCGGCGGTACAAAGCACGAGGTGAGCAACATTAAATGCACGCATTAAATGCACACAGAAGGTACAAGGTTCTACGGATAAGACAGGTAATGATTTCCTGTGTCGACGGTTGTGTGCGTCATAGCACTACCGTCACACATAGGATCTTTTTGGGATAAGCGATTTTGATGACTCTGCTTGCGTGTCACGCTAATGGAGATGTCGATTGCTTAACCAAAAGGTTCGAAGGATGACAACTCATATCGTTTTTTGTCCTTACTCTCCAATAAACGAGGGGACTATCTGTATTGGGTCGGACACAATCGAGTGAAGTCGGGCCCGAACGTAATATGAGGCCGGGCTGCCTCGGTCCGAAGTCAACAAATCGGGTACGGAGGCTGGAGCAGCCGAAACGGGCAACCGATATCGGCCGGCCAGGGCACGTCTCCTAACAAAGGATCAGTTTCGAACCAGATATTTCGCGGATTCCTGATATCTTACCGGGAGTAAATATCTCAACCGTTATAGACGTTAAGGCACCATTTTAGGATATTTCATCCCGTAATTAAAGGGATTTACTCTGTAATTAGACTTTTACCATGTTTAGGGCTCTTTTAGCTACCTATAAGAAGGGCATTCAACCTTCACTGTAAAGGAGAGGATATACTGAGAGAAAAGATTAGAATTATTACTGTTCATCACTACTGTTCATTGTCACTGTTCATCAAGTTTTGTTTATATTTCGTCGCCAGCTACTCAATCTCTGTGGTTTGATTATTCTTTTATCTATTATCTTTCAATCATTTACATTATACTTTACATAGTATCAAATTGATTCACGGATCCTTAGCACTACGAACAAATTTAATTGTTACCCGAATATCATGGTAAACACTTTTAGAGATGAAATTTGAAGGCAAATTAGTAAAATTGTTATGAACAATCTACTAGTAACATGTTTTACGAATCTGAATCCTGAAAATATAACACTTCCCTTTTCTTTATTATCTAGGACTAGGACCAGGAACTACTGTGCCAACTTCAGTGTGCTAAATATTACAGAATAGCATCCCCTACTCCTTTCAGCATAAAAGTTGTCACGACTTTTTCCATAAAAAAGACTTGATATTTCATGCTAACGGAATTCATTATTATAGTAATCTCATTTAAATTATAAGAATCTATATATTAATTTTAGATGAAGTTGCATTCCACAAATAATTCGAATTTTATTTTCAAAAAGAAATAATATAAAGAAGAAGTTTCCCTCCATTAATTTTACTAATGATTTAATAGGTGATATATTTAATTTTAAAAAGTAGAGCGTGAATTAATTTGTATACTCTGTAAAATAAAACAAAGGGTGTTCTATCTCTAAGTTATCTCCTGAGATATGTGGAAAATTAGATTGATCTTTTTCTTAAAAGAAAAATAATAATGAGACCTCATCAACTGTGTAGCACATTTTTAGTGTGAGTACGATCAATGTAGTAAATCAATGGTTTAGATTGATACCACCAATTAATGTGACACCATTTATATGTATAAATTTAAGATTCTAATCTGATTGTGTATTGTAATAGCAATAGTTTATTAAAAGATATTTCATGCTTTTCATATGTGTCGTTTGTATTTTGCATTTTGAGGGTAGAGTAGAAAAACTAGAGTTTTACCTACATTTTGCACTCTAGTTATTGCATTTTATTCTTATTTGAAAATAATGAACAATGATTTATACTTATTACGCGTAGTATACCTTGTAAGATTGTGATTTCGCAATAGAAAGCAAGTTTTAAGCTAGAATGAATAATTTGGAGCTTTGAAGTCTGAGTATAATCTCCAGCAATTAAATTGGGGGTGATGAGGTAGACAATTCCTTACTCCGGCTTCAAGGGAGCATTTTTGCATGAATCAATACGGGCGCGCCATGTGGGGAACCTCACGCCGGGTGCGACTGCACAAACGGGCAAGTCTGACAAAATTCGGCCCTTTAAAAAGGCCCACTGGCGCGGTGTATGGGGCGTCACATGGCACACCGCGCTTGTGTAGTTCAACTACCCACGTTCCCCTTTCGGCTTAAAAAATAGTTTCATCTGGACTTGTTCCTGCATTGTATAAATACATAAAAATACGATTTTCAGAGAACTTTTGACCTACAAAGAATTGAGAGTGCATTGGATGCTTTAAGACACAAGATTTCATCATTCCTCCGCCAACTCAATACGCGAGTTTGGATTGTAACGTTGTATTGTTGTGCTATTATTTTTTAACATTATTTATGATGACTTCTTCCATGATTATGAAGTAGTTTACATACTTTAGAGATTGACAAATATAGTGCTTTGATTGTTATTTATGGATTTTAACTTTAGTATTTGCATGAATGCGTCTATAGAGCGTTGAATTGATTGCAAATTTGTTCGCCGACTTATTTAATCGAAAGAGGAATATTTTCGGAGATTATCTTTGCTTATTTTATTTATTTTAATTTAGTGATTATTTTGAGTAATCGAAAGAGCTTTTTGAATTGTTGATTAAACCAAGTTAGGAAAACATTCGAGAAGCATTTTTCTAAAGACTAGTCCATCAATGCATTCTTGCATATCTTCACAATGCTTTATATTAGTTAATTTTGTAGAGTTCATATTTAATCGAGAGAGGAGTCTTGACTTATGACTGAACTAATTATTGAGCGAATTCACGAGAATCATTAGAATATTAAAAGTGGCTTTACTAAGAGTTGGATCCCAAATAATTATCTTGAATCTATCATGTCGTGACCCTTATTTCCCATATTGATAACAATTAAATCTTGCTAATTTTTAGTTCCCCGTAATCAATCATTAATTTCTTTGGTTTGAGTAGTTATTTTGTAGTTACAAACAATCTAATTCAAGTGTTACTCATCCTGGATAGCATTCAACCAGAAATTACTAGAACATTATTTATTTAAATTCAATCCACGTGGAGACAATATTTTATAATACTATCTCTAACTAGAGAGCAATAATTTTCTGGTTGTGTTTTGTGCTTGTCACATTTCTCTTAAGAAAGCATTAATTAAGTATTTATTTTATTTAATTATCCTTATTATAATATTTTTAAATTTAAATTTAAATTTGTCTACTAGTACTCCAATTTGTTTGAAAAATGATCAATAAAGGTAAAATTGGAAAAATAATTATTAATTCTCTTAATTTGCAAAAATGATAAGTTTAAAAAAATCTTTTTTGAGTATAATAAATAAGTAAACGAGAAAATAATTTAATAGAGCAATCATCAAGTTAGAGTACATTTGAATGAATTGGATTTTAAATCAGTAAAATTTGTATTAAAAAAATAGAGACATACGTTAACACGTACGGTGCATTACAAAAAATGGGATGTCTTTTAAAATCATAATTAGAAGAAAACAAGGCATCATTAGTTATACAATATGTATTTTGATTATTTACTTGGGGAGATTCGCAAATGATTCTTCTGTTTTAGTAGATCTATTTATGGAGATCTGAACATGGATTTTATTTTCATTAAATATAGTAGATTTCTCTTTCGTGCTCTCAAAGGAAGGTGATTTTCTAGGACTCTAAATCAAAATCCTACTAATTATGCAGTGGAAAAAATAAAATATTTAGCTGGATAATTATGGAAAGTATATGCTGTAATTATGACATCAAATTTAAGGAGTTAAATGTCTTTCATGGTGTGCTTGGTATTCAAGCAATTGATACACCGGCGCCCACGCGCTCTTATCAAACTTTATTTTATTTTTGTTGTTATTTTACGTATCTTATGTTCATCATTTATCTATCTAACTAAATTTGAATTCGTGAACAAAAGCTCATTAGGCATTAGATATTGAAAATCAACTTACTATTAATTTGAATTGACGTAAATTTACTAAGGGTAAAATGGAGTGTTACAAAAAAAGAAGTTTGTACTTAGTTAAACTCAGAAAGCTAGAATCCAACCGCGTCAGCTTTATTAAACCTTATTCTCTAATTCCAAATATTTACTGTCAAACTGGCATAGTTGGACCTTCGAAAGTCAGATTGAAAATAATAATCTCTACAGAAAGATAGGTGGCTGCCATCCTAGACACCGTCTTATTGACCCATAAAAATAATCTAAACTGGACGGATCAAACCTTTCTTCCTTCTGCTCAAGCAGATGCCGAACCTCATTATTTAACGACTCTTTGAAATCAGAAAAATGGGTCCGAACGTAAACGAACGAACAGAGCCAAAGAAAGAGAGAAGCCTGTCATAGAACAATCGACTAGAAGTAGAAGACTGCTGGCCTGAGAGATGGCAGCCTCTCTCGAGAAAAATGATTCAAAACCTTAAACTGCTATCATGCTTCTTGTGAAACAGAATTGATGCTCCGAACATTTAAAATTCTTGGTAAACTCCACCATAATTGGAGAAAGCACTTCGAGCAAGCACTGCCTCGACTTTGAGACCACGTGTTTCATTGTGTCACTCGTTATTCACGTGTGCTCGTTATGGAATCTTCTTCTTTTAAAACTAGCAAGGGTTAGTCCGGGCCCAATGAAAATATGTGAGCAATTTGTATCTAAATGGATATCTTGGTTTAATTATTTTTTCTGTCGGTAACGAAATGAAGGGTACCATATTTTTCTCGGTAAATTTATTTTTAGTTAAGTGGTATATTTGCTGACATGTTCTATTTCAAAAAATAACGAAAGCACGAATAACCTAAAATCTAGTGTTGATTTATTAAAATAAAAAATTTCAAGTCTGACACATAACTTATATTTGGACAATAAATTATATTATGAGCTTTTGATATTAGAATTCAAAATTCGTTTATTTACCATAAGATGCTTTTGTAGAATCTAATTTATATATGAACTGATCATTGACTATAAGTTAATGCTCAATTAATATATTTTTAATATCACTCTGTAAAATGATATAATATATTGTTCTGCAGTCATATTACAGTTAGTTAATATTAATTGTATTCTTTTTTTTTTTACTCGTAAGATGTTAAATTTTCACATAAACTTATGTTAGGTTAAGCTTGGTCAAAAACACTCTTAAGTGTTTGAAACATTAGATATTGTCTACTACGCATTCGATTCCACAATATTTGTTATTACGAGAAACAATATCCTTTTTCTTGTAAATTACTTGCAATTATAGTGGAAATAGAATAATATCTATGGTGGAAAATTTTTTAAGAGTTATGCACACTTACAATGAATTAACTCAGTTTTACTTATTCAATTTACTCCTCTAACTATGATGTTATTATGATAATCAATTATATGGATATGTAAAGGAACATAATGTGAATGTGGATGCTAAAGTTGCAAGCATACTTGTGTCCCTGTAAAACGGTTCAATTAAACTTACGTGGTTTCTAGACAAGTGAATTAATTTAATCTTGAAATAACATAATAATCAAAGAAATACATAGCACTTAGTCTTGTAATGTAGATGAAATAGCAAAGATAGAGATTCCGTGAATACGGTTTCCGAACACAGCAATGATAGGATAAAAAGCAAGAGAGTGAAATTGTGTAAAGCTTTGTATAGAATATAACATCTGTTTATGCCATAAATTTTCGTGTACTTTATAATGGTAAGTGAGTTCACTATTTATAGCTATGCCTAGGAAAAAAGTTCTAGGATCATTGCCTCCTTTAATGCCAATTATGAGGGTCATTGATTGAGATGTAACGTTGGGTATAAATGCCAAATTCTCTGTAACGGACTGTCGCTCTTAATGCTGTAGAATATTCCTTAGTAAATGCCACCGGACGCAAAGCTTTTAATACACTTTATGAATGTTATCCATTCCGGTGACAAGCGTAGTGGCTGTGTTCGGACCTCAACCATCCCATCTTAGATTCCACGTGTCCTCCTTTTAGTCAGCCACGTGTGATATCATATTTTATCCTATATAGATAATCCTCTACTTTCCAGTGAAATAACTTTGTATTACCAGAAAGTTGGTAGAAACACTTTTTTGGCGGGAATTACTATAACCCCCTGTGAAGGTCTCTGACAGTTGATTAGAAGCACGTCTCTCCGCATTTAATGCCCCGAACACGCGTCATCCCATGATTCAACATAATTTTTACCGATTATCGAGGTAAGCATGGCCATGAATTTAGTCGCCAGAACTTTGCTTATACGCAACTTTTTTTTCCTTTACGCTTCACAATTGCTTGAGTTTCTGATTTGCATTTTTCCATCCTTTTCCTAATTTTCTTCAAACACAAACTCTTTACCTTCTTCTTTTCGAATGACTTCTTCTTCCAAATGTGTGGTTCTTCAAAGAATAAGAACAAAATCGAGGACCCCATCCCTCCAACAGTGGATTCCATCATCCCAAGGAGGCTTAGTACTTCGAAGGATTTTGAAGAGAAATTCCCTATTGCTAACCCTCGTACATGGGCTGTTAGTAGGTATCCTTTTTTTATTCGTCCTTCCAGTATCCCTGTTGTGAAAGAGGACTGCCGGTGCAATGAGTTGAAAATCATTGCTCCTGATCTATCGGAGCGAGTGACCCTTCCCAAGGAAGGTTTTACATACTTTTTCACGTATCTCTTTACTTTGGGTGCGTTTTCTTTGAGTGGAAAGCTTGATTCCGTGATTGTGAAGTTTTGCCTTCACTACCAGGTATGTTTGGCACAGGTAAGTCCTTCAGTGTGGAGGACGATCGCCTGCCTCCGACGCTTGTGCCAAGAAACTGGGGAGGAGCTAATCTTAGCTCATGTGATGAATCTCTATTCCCCCAAAATCTTCCGCGGAGGAATGATAAACCTTTGCAAGCATGGCCACCATGCTTTATTGTCTAGCATAGATGATGACAACGACCATGGGTGGATGAAGCGGTTCGTTGCAGCTGCCACCAACGACATCATTCTGGCAACGGCTTCATCCTCTCTGATTGCTTGGAACCGCACTCGTAAGTTCTTTGTATAATATTCCTCTTACTAGATATTCTTCTATGGCCGTATCATCTCTTCATCCTTCGGATATTTCAGCAACTCGATGGCTCCCACCGGTGGTGGAAGGTTTGAACCGGTGGGTTCAGAAGATTTTGGACGTCACCACGCCCGAAAATCGTTCGTGGAAAGAACTGGCCCTTAAATACGGGTGGAAGGCCAAAAATCATAGTAACTCTAATTTACCTTGCTTCCATTTTTGTATATGAAGAACTTGGTTGAACCCTTCTGACTTTGTTCATGGAATTGGGTCTACCTGCGGGCTCTGTTGCTGTCCCCGAGGAGTACGTTCTGGCTGATCTTGCTGATGCAGGGAGGCTGCTTCAGGAAGCATTTATTCGAACAGGTATCTTCGGGTCTGTTTCGGGTGCAAATATTTCTTTACGGAGTCTTGGCCGGAGGATGAACAAATAAAGAGAAGACGCTCCTCCGCAACTGGGAAAAAGAATAAAAGGGCAAAGGTTGATGCCCCTGAACATCTCCGGTAACGATGATGACCGGTCCTTCTTTTGGGCCGGTCGTAGACACCATGATGATTGATGATGATGAAAAAGCTGTTGATAAGGGAGCTTCTTTACACAGATAGCGACAATCCTCATCATCTCAACATGATGCTCGACCTGTTGAGATAGTTACACCAACTGAAGACGATGTCTCGGCACTTTGGGGAGAGTCTGATTTGGTAGAATATGCCAATTCTCGTTTTTGGGTCCCAATTACTGCAACCGGGCTACGAGGCTGAGTACCAGGTCTTTGCCGTCTTTGGCTGGCGAACATCAAACAACCAGCACTGCATTTGATGCAACTGCTTCTCACTTTTTAACTCCATCAGCTTCATCTCCACCTTTACCAACACCAACAACTGCTACATCATTTCCATCTTTTTCTACTCTTCCACCAGCGGTTGTCGCACCATCTTCATCGGCCGCATTTGACCATGAAGAAGGTGTTCCTCTTCCACAGTCCCTAGTTCATGGGAACTTGGGGCAAAATTATGCTGCTCCTTCTGA
This sequence comes from Nicotiana obtusifolia, assembly GCA_002018475.1. NCBI lineage: Eukaryota > Viridiplantae > Streptophyta > Magnoliopsida > Solanales > Solanaceae > Nicotiana > Nicotiana obtusifolia. Next base: position 19,722 of record MCJB01052529.1, on the reverse strand, counting down.
AGATCCACAAAGGAGGAGGAACATTACTCTTTCAGTCTCTACCGGGTGTAACCTACTATCACGACTGGTGGAGCTTGCTAATTACCTGAAGCCTTTGGCTTCAGAAAAAGATTGGGAAATGATTCAAACACTCTCGAGCGAGTGTTTGTTGAACAATGCTATGCATAACGACGCGGCGGTACGTTCCTTCTTTCCTCTGTTATTTCTTCTACTTTTGAACGAATGTATTCTAGGTTTTTCCTCTTCTTATTTTATAGGCCAACTTTTTTGCCTCTAAGGGACTTCAAAGGTTGATTTGTGAGAAGGAAGAACTTACTTGTGAATGAGACCAACTTTTGGTGGAACGGAACCAGACTGTTTTTCGCCTCTCGGAACTGAAAACCAAAGCTACTGAGGTCGCTGTTTGGAGGCTCGTTTGTAGAAAAGCAAGCAAGAAGTGGTAACCTTAGCCAAGAAATTAGGCAGCTGAGGGTTAATTTTGATGAGGCCAAGGGCAAATGGGCAAAAGTCCAAAATGCCGTTCTTGCTGCAACCGACCGTGAGGCTACCTCCGCTGAAAGAGTGATTAACTTGGAGGCTGCCTTGAACTCCAAAAGCGAAGAGCTTGCTGCTGTGGAGGCGAAACATGCCCATCTAGAAGAGAAGTACAGGAAAACTATCGAGCATAATAGGCTCTTTAGTTCAACTATCCGTGAGCTTGACGTTAGCCTCAAATCTACTAGATCCGCCCGGGAAAACCTTTCCGCCAAGGTTATTCAACTAAAAGAAGAACTTAAGCGCCGAGCGGCTTCCCTCATTGTTGAAAAAACTTATTCCATGTATAGCATGAGGAGGAAAACCTTGGAAGAGGCCAAAACTGGTATCATTGATGCCGAAATTGCTAAGGTCCGAGAGCTTGAGTTGGTTGCAAAAAATGGACTCCTGGCACAGTCTGACACTCCAAGTTCCTTTGATTCCGATTATAAGTTTTCAGAAACTGAAGAAGGATCGGAAGGTGATAAGTTGAATACCAAACTGGGTAAAGCGTTGAGCCATCGGCAGGAACCACCTACTCTTCCTAGCAATGCGGATACTTCACTTCCTCCTGGTTCCGGAGGCACTGCAGTTTAGCTTTTTCTTTTCCCATTTTGTACTTGTAATTTTTTGGCTCGTTCTTGTAAATAAAGACATATTTTCTTCTTTTTATTCAAGTGCAATTTGAGTCTTACTTTCGTTTGAATATCCATGCAAGCCTTTAACTTTTGCATTTGCTCAAGTATTCTGCGGATGTTGTTCAATTCGCGCTTTACTATGTGTAGTCTCGGATGCCTTTTTGTTGAAGCATTTTGGTTCCGAGTATTACCCTTTTTACATGAGGGTTTTTATGAATATTTACGCAAGTTTCCCTTTTACATGAGGATCTCTATGAATATTTGCGCAAGTTTTCCTTTTACATGAGGGTTTCTATGAATATTTGCGCAAGTTTGCTTTTTGCTTTCTTTTCATATGCGGCTTCAGGTGTATTTTTTTCCGATGGCATTTTGGATTGCAGGCGTTGATTCTTCCGGAACAAACCCTTTAACGTGAGGGTTTTTATAAGAGAGGGCCCTCTTATGTTTACGGTGCTCTTGAAGAGGACGTCTCCTGTTCATTATGACACTAACATTTGAAGTACTTGTTTAACTTTCAAATGACAAAGTTAGCTCATCGTTCAGACAAGAAACAAGATAAAAGCAAAAGAATTTCATTTTGTTCCTTCTATTTTCAAAAATTACATACGCATTTTGCTATGCAGAAAAGAAATTGCCATTACTTGTGGCTATCTTGTATAACTTGTTTCTACGGGGCTGGCTGCGCAGTCCCCGGTCCCCGGTCCCGATAATGCATTTTGTTTCTAGATTTCGTTCCCGGTTGACATGCCAGTCATTGTTACCGTATCCTCAAATCATTTCCCCCAGTGTTTGAATGTGAATTGGAACACTAGAAGTCCTGTATCTTCGAAGGTCCCACCAATGAATTGCTAGGTAATCCTTCACTCGGTAACATATATTGTTTCCCCTTAGGAATCCATACTATCGAGTAAAACAATACCTAACAGTCCTCTGGCAGTTTGTGCCCATGAAGGGTCAGTTAACCTCTGTTCGGTAGTAAACTTAACTTCCAGGTGGGAATTTGCTATCGAACCAAAGATTACCTAATCGTCCCCAAGTGGAAGCTTGTTCGTTTGCCTTGCTATTAAAGATCTTAATGTTTTTGTCTTCGCAGTATGCTTTCCGTCGCTGCCTCGTTAAAAACCTTACCAGAAAAATCCAATTGGGACAAAAATTGAACGAAGGGAAAAAGAGTGCATCACATACTTTCTGTTTGAGTGTTGTTCATCAGGAATAATATCTATTGAGGTGTGCCACATCCCAGTTGCTGGCAACTTGTCTCCATTCTGGTTCTCCAACTCGTATGAACCTTTCCCAATGACAACTGAAATCTAGTAAGGACCTTCCCACGTTGGACCTAGCTTTTCCGTGTTGAGCTCCCGCGTATTTTGTGTTACTTTTCTTAGAACCAAGTCTCCTACTTTGAAAACACGGAAATTGGCTCTCCGATTGTAATATCGTTCCATCATCTGTTTTTGAGCTGCAATTCTTACATGCACCAAGTCCCTGCATCCCTCGAACAGTTCCAAGTTAATTAGCATTGCTTCGTCGTTCGATTCTTCGTTTGTCTGAGAATATCTCAGAGTGGGTTCGCCTACTTCAACCGGGATTAGGGCTTCAGCACTGTACACGAGGTAAAAAGGAGTTTCTCCTGTACTTGATTTGGCTGTTGTTCGGTATGCCCATAATACTCTGGGCAACTCTTCGAGCCATTTGCCTTTTGCTGCTTCCAACCTTTTCTTGAGGTTTTGAATGATCACTTTGTTTGTTGACTCCGCTTGACCGTTTGCGCTCGGATGATAAGGTGAGGATGTGATTCTCTTTATTTTCAGGTCTTCGAAGAACTTTGTAACTTTTGCACCGATAAACTGTGTCCCATTGTCGCATGCTATCTCTTTGGTATTCCGAACCTGCTTTGTATAGAATATAATATCTATTCTTGTCAGAAATTTTTGTGTCCTTTATAACAGTAACTGAACTCTCTATTTATAGCTATGCCTAGGGAAAAAGGTTCTAGGATCATGCCCTCCTTTAATCCCAATTATGAGGGTCATTGATTGAGATGTAGTGTTGGGTATAAATGTCAAATTCTCTGTAACAGACCGTCACTATTAATGCTGTAGAATATTCCTTAGTAAATGTCATCGGACGCAGAGCTTTTAATACACTTTATGAACGTTATCCATTCCGGTGACAAACGTAGTGACTGTGTTCGATCCTCAACCATCCCATCTTGAATTCGACGTGTCCTCCTTTTAATTAGCCACGTGCCATAACATATTTTACCCTATACAATACTTATATATAAAATATAAAATAAATACATCTGAATTGAAATGTTTAAAGAAGGGGCCGGTGAAACACAAAATGATGGAAATAAGAAAGAGAATGGAGTTGGTTGATACAAAATTGTGGTCCTGCAGCTTTCACATGTTAAATCCAAACAATTTGGCTAATGTGATTTTCTTGCACGTGTCGTTGGGCTTGACCTTTTTCAGTTAACTAAAGTCCTCAAACTCGCATATATTTACTACACTGTATGAGAACAAATAATGTAATAAATGAAGAAAATCAGGGGTGAAAAACAGCCAAAAAAAGTAGCCCCGGAAGCGAGGGGTACACCTAGAATTAAATGAAATCCACAAGGTTTTACCGTCGATTTCCGTAATAGTCTAAATTATCAGTCTCGTAAATGTCAAACTCAACCGCATGAAAATAAAAAAATACCCTCAACCTAACCGTTTATTCCAACAAGCACTTAACGACGGGAGGTGCTTTGCTTTCCCTTATATATTCTTTAAAGAACTATAATTTTTATTGTGTAATACTTACCCCTTCCGGTCCACTTTAATTGATTTTTAGTTGTTTTTACACATAAGAAATCTACCTTTTAATATTAATTAATAATGAAATTGACCATATTAACTCTAATTTGTTCATTGAAAATATAACAAATACTCCTAAGTTATTTAATCCAAGGACAATTTTAGAAAAAAAAAAGTTAAATTCCTTCCTAAAAAGGCCAAAAAATTAATTAAAATGACTCGAGGAGTATTAATTCAATTGAGTAAATAACTCATTCCTTCTTTTCACAAAGTTTGTCCAGATGATATGGAGCTACATCCTGCTAATGTAAATGATTGGATTTTCGAATATAAAATAGTAATATTTGTGAAATGCTGAATTAATTTCTTTTTCACCCATAATTTGGAATTGTGCAAGAGATAAAAATTGTCATGTGAACTTTCGGTGAATCAATTTGTTTGCTCTCATTGTTAATATATTTGGTGTTTAAATTATCTTTAAAAACCCTTGTAGATTTGTGATGAACCAACTTTAGAGAGAGACTCTGACCTCTCTTTACAATTATTATACCCCCTAACATGATCCCATCCCCATCCCCATCCCCTGTTGAGGACCCAATCCCATCAATACTATTGAAACCTCCCAACCCTCCGGATATTACCGTATCACCAATGAAAGTGGTAATAATATCGAAGAAGAACCCCTTCAAATAGGTCTTAGCGGATAAACATTTGACAAAGCCAAGTGTCTACCATCTTAGTTACCACCAAAAAGAGGCATCGTTAAAAAGGCCTCTGCAAGAGGAAAATACATAATTAATTAGGCAGGACCAAAAGCTAAGAATCTACCATCCATGGAGGTTCTCAGTGATAATTAAAGTTTTTGGATGAAAAATTCCACACCACGTCCTAAAGCACAAATTACAATAGCTTTGGAGCCCAAGCGAGCAGTTAATCCTCAAAGACTTGGGATGGGATTTTTTCATCATCAAATTCGTGGAGGAAGAGAATATGAAAAAAGCATTGCACGGAGGACCATGGTTCGTTATGGGTCATTTTCATTCTTTCAGGAACTGGGAGCCAAACTTTATTCCGGCAAACTCAAAATCTAAGCAACAACTATATGGATTGGGCTATCACAACTACCTATCAAGTTCTACGACAATGAAATCCTAGAACGAGAAGGGATGAAGATTGGTAAATTGTAGAAGATAGATACGTGCACCTCTGCTACCTTTAGAGGCAGATATGCACAGATATGCATACAAGTGCCTATTAAGGTACCCCTCAGAACATCTGCGGTAATCGGAGATCATAGACAACAAATTGAGTATGAAGGTGAGGGTATACTGTGCAAGGGGTGTGGGCGAATCGGGCACCTATTCAAGAAATGACCACTACAATCAGTATCAGGGACTGAAGAAAACAGAAACGTCAACGGCAAGCCACTGTGCACAGGAAGGAAAGGACTGGAAAGCGGTGGAATTCCCCAAGGAGGACAAGGCAAAAGGGGAAGGCTACAGAGTGACCCAAAATCAAAGGCAAATGGGAGAAAGGGGCGGTGAAAGGGAAAACAGATCAATCACGCCACAGACAGGTAAGTTCATCGTCCTTGGGAACTACGAAGAAGGGGAAAGTACAAACCTAACTGGCCCAACGGAACAGGCCTAATGCAATTTTGATGGGCCACCAAAATTGAGTTCTTAATGGGCTGGTCAGCAAAGGCTAAGCCGACCAAAGAACCTCTTAAATGGGCCTCTGATAAGCAGCTGAAGGCTAGGGCATGAGCCTTAACCCTGACTGAACAACGACCACACGCAACACAAATGCCCCTTAAACATACACGCCCCACCTTCCCCACATGCCTTCCAAGGGAAAAATTTAATACCTACAACGGGTAAGTATAGAATACCCGATTCTACTCCAAAAATGGTACTACCCACCCACACTAAAAGTCAATTGGTCGAGGCCATGACCGAGGCAAAATCCTTAGGGGATATTATCAAAATCGGCAGGGGAAGAGAGAATTAACCTCTCTGAGTAAGATGCTTCTCACTCAAATCCCTACGCCCCCAACTCCCCCTCATCATCATCACCCCATATCTGATAACTTGATAGTCGTCGCCTCCCAAAGATCTCAAATGATGGAAGATTTTAGTGCATGGAAACCAGTTGAGGTAAAGAAAGACTTAAAAGATTTTTGTAGAATGACTACCAGAGCAAATCATCTTTCCGATCCCATTACCAAAAATAATAAACAATCCAAACAACATGCATGCCAATGTCCAAATGCAGAACCAAGAAGGGGAACTATTGCCCCTCCTTGTGACATCTGCACCTTTACCATCGGACTATTTCCCAATCTCATGGCTGAAAATGGCTCTATAGGAAACAACCTTCCTGCTAACCTTGAAAATAGGGTAAATGCCCATCACTATGGTCATCCAGAACCCCCATTACTTGGCTAAAGTGGTCACTGCATGCCTCAACCATGCAATGATGAACTTCGAGCATCAACTACGGCTGGCAACCCTGATGCAAGCTCAAGTAGCACTAAGCCAACAGACAATGTCGACTAATCAACTGACTATACTCATGGACTAGGTAAGCCACACCCTCCCCTCCTTCCCACTAGTCTCACAATGGGAGGAAATTCCCACCCCACCCTTCTCCCTATGGACACCGACATGGACTATGACCCCACCATCAACGAAAACACAGATGGCAGGGTCAGAAAAAGTCCAAGAACACCTTCAAGATTTTGACACAGAATTGGAGGCACTGATTGCAAAATTTGGAATCCCAAAACAAAGGCAATGCTCATGTAACAGGAGGAACAAATAGAGTTCGGAGGGTCCGGAGAAGAAATACTTATCACAATATGCCCAAGGAGCATGGTAATGTGCGGGGTTAGTCTAAGACTGGCCTTAAAATAAGGTTTAGGAGACTCAACTAGCTAAGTCCAGCATTGGCCCAAGCAATCAACCAGGACAGCCCTGCGTAGGAGAACCAGGAAGGCTACCAGTGAAAGGGAGGGCCAAATGCCTGAAAAGGAAGTCATCCACCCATCCCAAACTGTTAACGAATATTATTATCTGGAATGCTAGGTGGCTAATAGTAGGGAGTTTAAGAGGCATTGTGCTGAGATGGTCAAGCTGTACAAACCTGCAATGCTTGTTCTCCTAGAAACTAGGATGACTGAGCATAAACACCTGATCTAGGAGTAAGGCTTCTCAGGCCAAATACAGAACCCAGCTATGGGTTTGTCAGGAGGCATTGTCATCATGTGGAAGGATGACCTCCTGAAGGTTAATAAGGTCTCTACCACCCCTCAAGACATCAATGTCATGGTTAAGGTAACACCATCTTCTAACCCTGGGCTTTTACTGTTGTTTATGCTAGTAGCACCTATGCAAATAGGAGAAACCTTTGGCAACTTAGAGCTATTCTTGAGAGTTACAATATGATATGGCTAGTAGGTGGGGACTTTAATAAAGTCCTGAGAGCTAGAGACAAGCAAGGGGAAATTGCATCTCTTCTCCAAGAGCCAACCTATTCTGGCAGTATATCAACTACTGTAGATTAATTGATCTAGGTTTCAAAGGCAGCAAGTATACTTGGACTAACATGAGGTATAGAAATAAAAGCCAACTAATCCTAGAGAGACTTGATAGATGCCTTGCTTATGATAATTGGATCCAGGAATATCCATCTAGTATAATTGGTCACCTTCCTATAACCCATTCTGATCACTGCCCCATGTTGGTCAACCTGTGGCACAAAATTAGAAATTCCTTAACAAAACCTTTTAGGTTTGAACCTATGTGGTGAAAGCCACCCTTCTCTCACCAATGTTGTTCAACAAGCTTATGAAGGAATCTGTAGCTTCTAGGAGGGAACCTCCAAATTCCAATCTCAAGTCACCACTTGGAACAAAAATGGTTTTTGGCAACATATTCCATAAAAACAAACACATTCTGGCTAGGTTAGGAGGCATCTAAAAGTCTAGAGCCTACCCCTTTAGCTTCTTTCTTCAAAACCTAGTGGGCCAACTCCTAGAAGAATACTCATCCATTCTGAGAAGTGAAGAGGAATTATGGAAGACCAAATCCAGGATCAATTGCCTTATGGAAGGTGATGCAAATACTAGATTCTTTCATACCTCCACTCTCAATGGGAGAAGAAGAAATATGATCCTAGCACTCCAGGATCAGACATGGAACTGGATTGAGGATCAAAAGGATATCAAGAATGCCATATACCAGTTCTATTCATCCCTCTATACCACTAACCACCATTCATCACCCACAGGCTGGCAACACACACTCTATAATACACACACTCTTTTCCCCTGGGAACAGACTAACTTGAAATCCCCCTTAAGAAATAGTGAGATCAAGAATGCCATATTTTCATTTAATACTACCAAAGCTCCTGGCCCTGGTGGCTTACACCCACTGTTCTACCAAAAATATTGGAATGTCCTAGAGGATAAGGAAACTAACTTTTGTAATCAGGTTTTCCATACCTTTGAAATGAATCCTGCTGTCAATACAATCTACCTGTGCCTGATCCCTAAATATGCAAATACCACAATTCTTAGGAACTTCAGACCAATAGGCCTCTGTAATACAATGTATAAGCTGATTACCAAAATCATTGTTGACATAATTAAGCCTATTCTTCCTTCTATTATAGTCCCTAGCCAAGTTAGTTTCCTGTCCAATAGAAGGGTCAGTGATAATGCAATTATTGTGCAGACATACATAAAGCCACTTTAATAAAATAAAAAAATGCCAACATGATTCTCAAAATTGATCTGGAAAAGTCTTCGATTGGTTGGAGTGGTCTTTCATCAAGGACACATTGGTATCCTTTGATTTCCCTGATAACATTACCAAATTAATCCTCTCCTGCATAACCTCTAGCTTTATCTGTCTTAGTTAATGGGGGCAGGACCGATTTCTTCTACCCTAGTAGGGGCATTAGACAGGGAGACCCCATGCCCCCCTACATCTTCATCATGTATATGGAGAGTCTCTTTAGAAGCATTGAAGCCCAAGTGCAGACTGGTAGGTGGTTCCCCATTAAAATTAGCCACACAGGACCCAAAATCTCATATCTATTCTTTGCTGATGACCTGACCCTTTTTGCTAGAGCAAATTCTCAGAACCGTACCACCATAATAGAAACTCTTCATGATTTTACCTGGAAATATGGCCAGAGGGTTAACACACTCAAGTCCAAAGTTGTCTTCTCCTCAAACTGTCACCAGGGAACACTGGCCAGGAGCATGGCCATCAAAGCTTGCAAATCATTTGGTAAGTACCTAGGATTTCCCATCTTTCACAAAAGGCCTACCAACAATGATTTCCAGCTCATCATTAATAGTATGCGTGCTAAGCTAGCATGCTGAAAAACACACTTTCTAATTATGGAAGGGAGAACCACTCTAGCTAATTCCTCACTAGGATGCATTCCCAGCCATGTAATATAGTACATAAAACTTTCAGCCTAGGTGCGCAACCAAATTGATAGGATCCAGAGGAACTTGATGTGGGGTACCACTGTTATTAGGAGGAAAATGCACCTGGTAGGGTAGAGAATGGTGACTAAACCTAGGGAGGAAGGAGGCCTGAGTGTGCACATAACTAAGCTTAAAAGTACTGCCACTCATACATGCCTGACTTGGAGAATGTATAATAACCCTAATGCACTGTGGGCAAGAGTCCTGTTTCACAAACATTACACCAGTAGGAACCCTACTAGGCACATAGCCTCTAGGACTTGGTAAAATATTAAGAATGGGTGGTCTATGTGCAACAAAGCTACCAGATGGGTAGTTCATTAAGAGGATAGAGTTAACCTCTATTGGGATAGATGGATCCCTAACATGGAACCCCTTAACCCCATTATCAGTGGACCCTTGAACAGGGGTGAAGAGAGCTTGAGAGTGTCCTCCTGTTACACTAATGGCCAATGGAACCTCAATAATCTGTCATTCAGCCTTACTGAAAGTGTAGTGGCCACCATCAATTCTACCATAATCGATGATAATTTTGGGAAATTGGATAGTATGGCATGGAACCAAACTGGGAATGGGTTATTTTCAACCAAATCTTCCTATACCTTAATTGTAAGTCAGAATCAACAACAAGGGCAAAACCCAGGGGAAAACATTAGTTGGATATGGTCACAAAAGATTCCCAATAAAATCAAATACTTCCTATGGCTTATGACTCATGGTAGACTCCCTACTAGCCAGTATCTTCACTCCAGGGGGATAAATATAAGTCCTATGTGCTTCTTCTATAACAAAGAGGAGGAAACTATAGAGCACACCCTCATTAACTGTGATAATGCTAAACAATGCTGGGATGAACTATCCCAACAGAGCCAATTCACCCTTAGCATCCCAAACCTTTTGTTTGGCCGAAATCAGTGGGTATACACCCTCAGTAGAGTGAAACAATAGAGTTTCAACAACCTCCTCAAATGGGGATAATTGTTTCCCTTCTGTCTATGAAAAATTTGGTTCACCAGGAATAACTACTTCAATAACAAGAGAGAGCATGTTCCTTATAAGAATGCTATACTTAGAGCTGTAGGGTTCATACATATGGTGGACTGCCAAGGAGAAAAACCAAGTCTTGTAATAAGGGTGAACTTGCATCCACTTAGAAGGGGGTCTTACAAGTTAAACACTGATTGTGCAACTTACCAAAATGAAAGAAGATGAGGTATATGAGGCGTAACTAGAAACAACAATGGGGACTGGGTAATGGTGTTAATGGGAAATACACATTGCGCTAATACACTCCATTCTGAGCTAACAGCGTTCATGCAGCGGTTAAAAATGGCAGCAATCTCTTACCCTTGGAGGTTAACTTAGACTCAACAGAGGTAATTCAATGCATAAATAATGGTCATTTGATTTATGATCCTATGGTCTGTGAATGCAGATCAATCCTAGCAGCTCTGGGCATCCACCAGTAAGCCATACCTATAGGGAGGCAAATTGAGTGGCGGACAAACTGGTTAAGGAAGCAGGAAAGCTGTGGGAAGCAGAAATTAATTTTTTGATAGTTGCTTCGGTGTTTGTCAATGAATGCATTGTGCAGATACCCGAGGAACTATTTTTGAAAGAAAGATAAAAGTCTATAATATTGGTAACGTAGCATTAGACTACTTCTTGTTTGTGGATACGTGCATGGTACCGCACCACCCCACTATAATGAACAACTAACTAGTATATAAAATTATATGTTTTGACAAAAAAAACCTTATTGCTATTGATAAACTTTATTTCTTTATTTGATTTATCCTAATATTATTATTGTAATATCTATCTAAAAGGAAAGAAGCTAGTCCAATGAAATAGGGTGATTTCACATTGTTTCCTATGAGATTTGATCCGCATACGATCCAATGAACACAAATTATGATGTCTTTTTTATTCATATTTTTTCATGGTTAAGCAATATGTATTCTCATTTTAATATTTAATTATACATACCTTATATTCATTATTTTGGTGAAAATATGAGATGTGTAAATACTTATCCAACTTTAAATTATTATGTGTATTTACTAATGTTATCTACTACAAGATTTATTTTATTTATCCAATGAAAGTTAACCTTGTGAAATGGGTCTGTAGCTGCAATTACTATACTGCAATATAATATTGGAAAATAAAATCGACAACCTGTCCTAGCTTTTATCTTATATACAACTAAATATTTGACTATTAATTATTTAATAGATAGATGATTGATCATTGAACCAAGCCTTAATTCATGGAATAAATTACTAGTATTTGATTTGCTGCCATTATTCATCCACCTATTAACACATTGCAACAAACTAACTAACGATGAAACCTTCTATGTTCGAAAACAAAATGTGATAATTTTTTTCTTTATACTATTTTATATCTCATACATTTTTTGTAAAGGGATTATTGTTTGCTCTGTCTTATGTTTAGTGAAATTGGATTGATGCCCTATAGGTACTTCATTCTTAGTTTGTCAAAAAGTTTAATTTAAATAAATATACTTGGCATCAAAAAAAAAAACATGATCAAAGTTTATATGAGTCAAATTGAATTACACCTCACACAGACCAATCTAGGAGACTAATCCCTCTCGTCAACTTTAATTGATTTTGATTGTTTTCGTACATATTAAAGAATTCATATTTTAGCATTAATTAACAAAAAAATTGACTATATTTACCTTAATTTATTCATTGAAAAAACGAAGCTAATTCCTTCTTGATATCTAAAAAAATAAAAATTAAAAATTAAAAAATCAATTAAAGTGGACCGAAGAGAATATTTGAGTAACCTAGGAAAAAAGAGGTTTGAACTTAATGCTTCCCCGTTCTAATTCATGAGGCAAAGTTTAAGCACGGAGTTTGGGAAAAAAATAAATTTTTTGAAATTTTATGGTCTCAAACATGGCATTACATTTGGGCCAGACTTTAGAAACTTATAGTTTTAAATGTTCCATAATATTTGTATGATTATAAAAACTTCTCATAAAAGATAAAATAAAATAAAATTATTTTTAAATTTAAAAAGTCACCATATTTTTTAGCTAACTAAAAAGAAAATATTTCCACATAAGCTGGAACGGAGGGATACCAATTAAGGTGCAAAGTTCACAAAAAATCGAACATGGATTATAGTGGAAACAACTTGCCAGGTATTGCTCTATCTATTACAGAACAAACTTCACAACAAAGCTAATACTAATTTTCTTCGTGATTGCAGGTTCCTGCTCGACGTACTGGGCCAACCGGATGTTAGGCATGTCTATCGTGAAGGAAACCAAGTGCCGCACACACTGGCGCAGTTTGGGAGCAACTATAACTCACTTACTAATGCTGAGTGTAAAGATCATTTCTGGAGTGAACCACTTTTATTTGCTTTCTCTACCTTTCGCAAAGAGTTATTAGGGACTGTTTCGTTAAAATCACTCCTGGGTTGTAATAACTCTCTTTAAATTCCCGCATAATAATAATATCTCGTCTTTAAGCGCAAAAAAAAAAAAAAAAAAAGGTGCAAAGTGAATTGTGATAATAAATAAAATAAGATTGACTAGTAGAAGAAGGTCATCCATAACTAGAAAAGTATATACAGAAAGGCTACTCATATTGCTAGGACTAGAAACAAAAACAAGCACAAAAAGAGTTTTGCCAAGACCAGCGTTTTCTAATTTTATATTCAATTTTGGAAAAGAGAACACTCACCTTTTGAAAGATAATGCTTATCATATCGATCCCCTATCGACATATATTTAGGTGAAAATAACACGGGCTAATAAGTTTTTGGATGGATAATCGAAAAATAATTAGCGTTTGCAAGGTCGTTAAAAAATAGTTAATATTTTGCTAAAACACAAAAAATTTCAGCATAATATGCAGGATTATGGAACTCCTGTGTATAAACTTTCAGCATAAGATGCAGGATTATGGAGCTCCTGCATATAAACTTCTCGCATATTATGTTGGAACTCTAACACATTATGAAATTCCAGCACATTATGCTGGAAGCTCATATGTAAAAAATTTGAACTCCATCATATTATGCTGGAATATTTTCGGATTTTAAGGGTATTTTTGTTCAGATTTTATCTTTACATGAAAAAGTGACTAAATTTCGATTACTTTTAAAACTGTGACTATTTTTTAATTATTAATTATAAATCTGACTATTTTTTATTTCCCCTCTATATTTAGGGGGAAAAAACCAGCGCAACTTTGAAGGATTGGGCCGGTTACAAAATTGGGATGGGCTATAAGCGCCACCTTGCCAGAAATCCCCATAATCCAGTTTCATTGCATAGTCGTGGGGGGCAATAGATGCTGAAGAATTTGAAGAAAGGATGTAATTTCTATAGATGCACTGAATTATCACAAAATTAACATCAACACTGATCCTCTTGTTGGTGCTAATTGTGAAGGTTTTAACAACAACAATGCTTGAGTCTCAGGCAAATTGAAGTCGGTAGTATAAATCTTTACTTCTTCATTTAAATTCAACTAATATCATTATCATGCTAAATAAAATAAAATAAAGTAAGCTTCTATTTGGCCATAAAATTTGGGAGCTTTTTTTCAAATTTAGTTTTCAATTATCAATTTGATTTTAACCATCTTTTTGCAGATTCTGAAAACAAAATCTTCAAATCCCAAAAACAGTTCTATAGTAGTTTTTGAAGTTTTTTACTCACAAAACTACAAATTCTTTTAAAGTAAAATGAATGTCTAAACACAATTTCAACTTTCAAAAACTATTTTTCATCTCATTTTTTCAAGTTTCAACCAAATCTATTGTAATATACTAAAATAGAAAGAAATAGAACAACAACACTTTTGTATTATTGATATGATAGGAATCTCAATTAGACTCGAATTTACAGTTGAATGCAATAGAATTTGACTACAAATCTAAGTCTTTAACTCAACTGAGCTCCAATGGCGGATAAACCTAAAAGAAGGAAGAAGATTGTGAATAGGGGAAGAGAAGAGATAGAACAGAAGAAGAGAGTGAGATCAAGAGAGAAAGAGAGGAGGAAGTAGTTAGAAAATACTAAAATCATAACTGCCACTCTTTGCCTTCAACGACTTATTTAATCTGTTAATGAAAAGATGTCGTCTACCTTCATTAATGCTCAGCTATTGTCACGTGGATGTCACATGACCTCTCCATTAGCTAACCCTAATACACGCCTCTTTCTAATTTCTTCTTATTCTTTTCTACTCCTCTTTGCTAATTCAGCTGTCCTATCATAAAAATACCCCCCTCCC
>MCJB01052528.1:49313-63349 GCA_002018475.1 Nicotiana obtusifolia | reverse complement strand
TCTATAAAACATCTCTTCCTTTCTTCATTTATCTATGAATAAGTTTCACACTGACTGCTAAACAGTTGCTTGACTTTTTAATTACAGCAGCTCGAACAGAACACATATGGTTACTGTTTTACCAAACTGTCAACATGTAAGAAGCGATGCAAAACAAATAATTAAAGACATATACATTTGAATATCCTGTTATTTTGGTGGTGAAACCCATCGAAAGTGGTGGTGAGAGACCGAGTTTCATTCACAAGATTGTTGCAATATGTTCTTGTTTGAATTAGGTTTACAGACTTTATACATATTTAGCTAGCAAGTTCGCTGTCTTTTATGATGGATCTCATTATTTTCAGGAATTGTTTTACAATTCAGTAATAGAAAGGACTTCCTTTCCTTTTGAAATTCACACCAGCATTTCGCAAGCAGCAATTACCTTATAATTCTCTAAACAGAAGTGACAGAGCTAAGAATCTTTTCTTGCTTCTACGTCCTGATGTCTCCATGGATTGAGAGCATCTCTGACAGCCTTGGCTTCAGGAGAATTTTCCCAGGCTCTCTTTTCTGCCTCTAGAACAGTCACCTTATCATCTGATACAAAATAGTTATCAAGTTAAGCAGCGCACTTTTTTCTTCACATTAAGAGGAGCCGTGACACTTGAGCAAACTTGTAAAATACTGATATACTGTAGTAAGATTAAACCGCAATTATTGGCAAGGATACAAAGAATAGGAGAAAGTATGAGCAAATTAGGTTTCTACTTTCAGGTCCTAAGTCCAGTGACAGTGATCTCTAAAATTTAGGATGATAGCACATCTCTAGTACAAATTATGATATCAATCAATAACTACCTCAATCCAAAATGAGTTAAGTCGGCTATATGCATCATCTTCATTTGTTCAACTCAATTTATGTCCATTTTATAATCCTAAACCTCTAGAATAAATACATCAGGATGAATAATCTAAATATTTCCAGAAATGACTAGCACTGCAAAATTCACAAGCTTATAAATCTTTCTTTATCTCTTCTTTCTTTTCTCTAGTGAAATGAAGCTCAAATCTTTCTTTATATTTGAGAAATGAAGAACGGTTAACGCATAAATTATATCACAAAGAAGTAGAAAAAGGAGAAAGAAAAAGGAAGAATGACATACAAAAGCCAGTTTTGATCATGAAAAACTCCATGGAACCTCCAATCATGGCGGAAACAACAGCAATTTTCATATACCAATCCCAGAATTTCATTTCAAACCTTCTAAAACTGCTTCAGTTCCTACAAAGCAAAGAGAATTTGAAGAACCCAATTAGGGGAAGTTAAAAGCGGACTTAATACCATATGTAAATCAATTCGAAAATAACAAGCAATAGAAATTAAACAAAAATGGTTGATAAACGCCCGATTAACTCTGCCAATCAATCAATCAGCTAATCTTAATAGTATCAAATTAGTTCCTTATAATTCATTCTGCTCGTTCGTAATTTAACTGATTCGTCAAAGTTAAAGACTATTTTTACCTAGTGGCCAAAGCAATCCTCTTCCTTTACGAACTTGAGACAGTAGATGCTATTGAGAATACTAAATCTTCTACTACTCTTCTAATAGAAAGCGATGCAACAACTCTGCTTCTAGCTTTCTCCGTTTTTCTTGATTTCTCCAGTTCAATTAATTGCAGTCCACAACAACGGGGCGGGTCGTGACCGGTTCCAGCCCAATATCAATGGTGATCGGGGTGGAGTGCATAAATAGCCAGTTATAGGACCCCCATTTAAAGAAGGGCCCTTTAAAGAAAATAGCCAAACTTCACAAAAATTTTAAAGTTTAACCGCCCGCATAGTCAACTTCTGACATGCATGTGTGAAGTTGTAACTCACGAGTCATAAGTTGAGAGCTGCCAAAGTGTAATTTCATACCTCATATTTGAGTAAAAATTGCATGGGCATCCTATTTGGTCGTCCCTTTTTAGCTTGTATTCATTTATTTTTCAGTTTATATTCATATCCAGTTTTATAGATTATTTAGAACTTAACTGGCTATTTATATCTGAAGACAACACGTGAGGCACCACGGGTGTGCAATTTCCTGTTGTCTGTCAGAACTTAACTCTCTAGTTCAACCCTGATTCTACTCCGGTATAATGTATTAAAAGCAGTTAACTGACCCATCAATATAGCAGAAACCGAAAAACATATAGAGAGTGCTAAAAATATGCAGAATCCAACAAAAATAATGTGTAAAAATAAAAAAATAAGTGCAGTGGCGAAGCATGAACACATTTGAAACATTACTGGTAAGGTAAGATTGTAGAAATCATGTTGATGGAGCGTTGAGAGAAAATGGTGTATGCTCTATAATGAGGGCCTTGCTGGTTTCTGCATTGCTTGAAACTTTTTCTTCCTTTCTTTTCCCTACTGGCACTATGAAATTAAGTCATCCTTCACACTTTTCCTAAATTTTCCTTTCTCTATTAGACAAATCCTACCTAATATTCTAATCAGCCTTTGGCTCTATTATATAAACCCACCTAAAGCTCTTGTCTAAATATTTGGATCATAAGTTCTTGTACTTTAATGTTAATAAAGCAACTGCCAACAAAGGGTTCTATCAGCACGTAGGTTACATAACTGAGTCAAACTAATATTTTCATATGTGACATAATATATTTGGATTCAGCAATCACAGCAGAAGAAAGCACGTAATTCAAGAGAAAATAAGGGAATAATGAGCACATAGCTTACCTGAATAGCTAAGGATTGGTCATTAACAATATACAACCCAAGACTGAATAGAAGTCGTCACTAATGGTATGTTTCTTTACATCAAACAATGTCGTTAAATTTTGTTTAACTTCCTGAATAGTACTAAACTTCAACTTGCTTTGACATATTAAGTATCTTTATTCTTTTAACAATAAAGTTACGTAATTAAAAACCACATGAAATGACAAGAAAATATTTGCCAAACAATGTCGTTAAATTTTGTTTAACTTCCTGAATAGTACTAATTTTTGAAGAAAAAAAATTAATGAGTAACAATCTTTCTGAAACGACTATTTTATTTAGCACGAAAAGAAATACTTATAAATGTTCTAACACAATTTCTTTCGCTTTCAAAATTTTTCAAGATATAAATTGATCTTCTCCCTTCTTCTCCCCCCAAAAAAAAAGAACGTAATGGTTATATAATTATTCGACTTATAACATAATGGCTGCAATAGTGAAGACAATATACGCTTCCTTGGAAATGTGCTGCAACAGAAGAGCACCAAATTTGCAAGAATATTGACGTCAAGTTGTCTGACTAGCTTATTTGGTTCTATGAGTGGATCTGTAGATTTAGACATCTAACTCTTCCAGTAAAGGAATAAAGTACACGTAGAATCACTTGGAATCCCAGATTAATATCTCCTCCCTTCCTCTCCCAGAAAAAGATAACATAATGGTTATATATTATTTCGACTTACAACAGTGTCAGTCGGTATCGACATCAATTTTTAATTTTTAGTAGCATGATATTTGTATTGTCCCTTTAGATTAAATAAGGTTTGTCTCAAAATTTAACACTAATCTTTCCGGAGAAATAAGGAGATTAGTTAAGGATAAACAAGGAGGAAAAAAAATTAGAAAAAACGAAACAATAAATAAGGTGCGAAAAGTGTAAATTTCAATTCCAAAAAAAGAGGAATAAACTTTATATATGTCCTATATAGGAATATTTTTGTCCCTTAATTATATTTACTTACTATAAAATATCCCTTATTTTTGTAAAAATGGACATGTTTGGTCTACCCATTAATAACTGGGTTCCCAAAACGAACAGAAAAAACACAAAAACCTAACGGCAACTGTTCACAGTTCACTCTATAACTATCATTTTTCCACTGTTTCAATTGTCCCATCTTCCATTGACGCTGCTGAAGAATCGTCATTTCACAACCATTTCTCAATACAGAAAAAGCCATCTGAGAAACAAATTCCACCACTCATACAGAAATTAAAAGCTTCTCTGTCTCAATTCCAGCAAAGAACAGCACGGTTGAAACAGAGTTTTCAATTTCAGTTTCACTCTCTGTTCAACGTAGCTCGTTGATCTTCCGATTCTATTTTTTCGAATTACCTTTTGAACTGCTGTGATAGTTTTAGACTCGAAGGTTATTGTTAATCAAATCTGAAAGAATATTTTCAGCTCATCTGAAGGTCCATTCTTCTCTTTTACTCTAATTTTTCAATGTTCTTCTTTATCGTCCAAAGCATGGTACTAGCTCATCTCAAATTGACTTAGATCCTTATTTTCCATGTCTTTTTTTGTTGTAGTCATTTTTTGTGGGGAAAGGGAGTCAGCGGAGTGGGAGAGTGACGAGCAAAGGGGACGATGGGATTAATTTGGGGGAAGAAGGAGAATAGAATATAACTGGGTTACAAAGTTACAGTCCTTTAACCTAAGTTGAGGCTTTCCCGTTAGTTTTAGGAACTCAGTTAATGGTTAGACCAAACCTGTCCACTTTTACAAAGTTGAGGGATATTTTATGTTTAGTAATATAAATAAGGGACGAAAATACTCATATACCCATACATAAGGGACTATCTAGGTTTATTCCTCTCCCAAAAAAGCAGCGTTAAGCTTCTCACTTTAATACCGAGGTTATATATTACAAATTCAACACTTTGCACCAATCAGTAAAGCTCCGCCGTTTCTAGTTTCCAGT
This sequence comes from Nicotiana obtusifolia, assembly GCA_002018475.1. Taxonomy (NCBI): domain Eukaryota; kingdom Viridiplantae; phylum Streptophyta; class Magnoliopsida; order Solanales; family Solanaceae; genus Nicotiana; species Nicotiana obtusifolia. The sequence goes on along the minus strand of MCJB01052528.1, from coordinate 58,652 downwards.
TAATCTCCAAATTCCAGTTTCCACCTTTTCGCTCCTAGCGCTTCCTGTTCTTTATCTTTACACTTTGGTGAATTTTCCCCTTTGGACCGTTGTTTCTTGTGAGTTTTCTTCTTCTCATCTTGTGTTTCTCTATTTAATCTTTGCTGGCATGCTAGGACTTTCCTCCACAGAAAGTTTAATATGTCCGTCGCCTTTGTTCTTTAGGTGTTTGAGGAAATTCTTGAATGAATTAGGCTTTTTTCTAGATTTCTACTATAGTTTTGGGTTTAATTTCTTGCTTCGCCGATGGACTGGAATTAATGTGAGTGTTTATTATGCTTAAGTGTTAATTTTGCCAATATTGAGCCTTATTCTGCCACAAACTTTTGTTATAATGGAATTTAAATGATAAATCCAGCATTACCTCGCAACAATGCTAGCTTCGGTTGTGGAATAGTTGGGGAAACCTATGAGGAGTAAGTAGTGTGCTGCTGTCAACTTATGAGAATTTTCTTAGTAGACTCCGTAATTACCTTGATGTAAAGAAACATACCATTAGTGACGACTTCTATTCAGTCTTGGGTTGTATATTGTTAATGACCAATCCTTAGCTATTCAGGTAAGCTATGTGCTCATTATTCCCTTATTTTCTCTTGAATTACGTGCTTTCTTCTGCTGTGATTGCTGAATCCAAATATATTATGTCACATATGAAAATATTAGTTTGACTCAGTTATGTAACCTACGTGCTGATAGAACCCTTTGTTGGCAGTTGCTTTATTAACATTAAAGTACAAGAACTTATGATCCAAATATTTAGACAAGAGCTTTAGGTGGGTTTATATAATAGAGCCAAAGGCTGATTAGAATATTAGGTAGGATTTGTCTAATAGAGAAAGGAAAATTTAGGAAAAGTGTGAAGGATGACTTAATTTCATAGTGCCAGTAGGGAAAAGAAAGGAAGAAAAAGTTTCAAGCAATGCAGAAACCAGCAAGGCCCTCATTATAGAGCATACACCATTTTCTCTCAACGCTCCATCAACATGATTTCTACAATCTTACCTTACCAGTAATGTTTCAAATGTGTTCATGCTTCGCCACTGCACTTATTTTTTTATTTTTACACATTATTTTTGTTGGATTCTGCATATTTTTAGCACTCTCTATATGTTTTTCGGTTTCTGCTATATTGATGGGTCAGTTAACTGCTTTTAATACATTATACCGGAGTAGAATCAGGGTTGAACTAGAGAGTTAAGTTCTGACAGACAACAGGAAATTGCACACCCGTGGTGCCTCACGTGTTGTCTTCAGATATAAATAGCCAGTTAAGTTCTAAATAATCTATAAAACTGGATATGAATATAAACTGAAAAATAAATGAATACAAGCTAAAAAGGGACGACCAAATAGGATGCCCATGCAATTTTTACTCAAATATGAGGTATGAAATTACACTTTGGCAGCTCTCAACTTATGACTCGTGAGTTACAACTTCACACATGCATGTCAGAAGTTGACTATGCGGGCGGTTAAACTTTAAAATTTTTGTGAAGTTTGGCTATTTTCTTTAAAGGGCCCTTCTTTAAATGGGGGTCCTATAACTGGCTATTTATGCACTCCACCCCGATCACCATTGATATTGGGCTGGAACCGGTCACGACCCGCCCCGTTGTTGTGGACTGCAATTAATTGAACTGGAGAAATCAAGAAAAACGGAGAAAGCTAGAAGCAGAGTTGTTGCATCGCTTTCTATTAGAAGAGTAGTAGAAGATTTAGTATTCTCAATAGCATCTACTGTCTCAAGTTCGTAAAGGAAGAGGATTGCTTTGGCCACTAGGTAAAAATAGTCTTTAACTTTGACGAATCAGTTAAATTACGAACGAGCAGAATGAATTATAAGGAACTAATTTGATACTATTAAGATTAGCTGATTGATTGATTGGCAGAGTTAATCGGGCGTTTATCAACCATTTTTGTTTAATTTCTATTGCTTGTTATTTTCGAATTGATTTACATATGGTATTAAGTCCGCTTTTAACTTCCCCTAATTGGGTTCTTCAAATTCTCTTTGCTTTGTAGGAACTGAAGCAGTTTTAGAAGGTTTGAAATGAAATTCTGGGATTGGTATATGAAAATTGCTGTTGTTTCCGCCATGATTGGAGGTTCCATGGAGTTTTTCATGATCAAAACTGGCTTTTGTATGTCATTCTTCCTTTTTCTTTCTCCTTTTTCTACTTCTTTGTGATATAATTTATGCGTTAACCGTTCTTCATTTCTCAAATATAAAGAAAGATTTGAGCTTCATTTCACTAGAGAAAAGAAAGAAGAGATAAAGAAAGATTTATAAGCTTGTGAATTTTGCAGTGCTAGTCATTTCTGGAAATATTTAGATTATTCATCCTGATGTATTTATTCTAGAGGTTTAGGATTATAAAATGGACATAAATTGAGTTGAACAAATGAAGATGATGCATATAGACGACTTAACTCATTTTGGATTGAGGTAGTTATTGATTGATATCATAATTTGTACTAGAGATGTGCTATCATCCTAAATTTTAGAGATCACTGTCACTGGACTTAGGACCTGAAAGTAGAAACCTAATTTGCTCATACTTTCTCCTATTCTTTGTATCCTTGCCAATAATTGCGGTTTAATCTTACTACAGTATATCAGTATTTTACAAGTTTGCTCAAGTGTCACGGCTCCTCTTAATGTGAAGAAAAAAGTGCGCTGCTTAACTTGATAACTATTTTGTATCAGATGATAAGGTGACTGTTCTAGAGGCAGAAAAGAGAGCCTGGGAAAATTCTCCTGAAGCCAAGGCTGTCAGAGATGCTCTCAATCCATGGAGACATCAGGACGTAGAAGCAAGAAAAGATTCTTAGCTCTGTCACTTCTGTTTAGAGAATTATAAGGTAATTGCTGCTTGCGAAATGCTGGTGTGAATTTCAAAAGGAAAGGAAGTCCTTTCTATTACTGAATTGTAAAACAATTCCTGAAAATAATGAGATCCATCATAAAAGACAGCGAACTTGCTAGCTAAATATGTATAAAGTCTGTAAACCTAATTCAAACAAGAACATATTGCAACAATCTTGTGAATGAAACTCGGTCTCTCACCACCACTTTCGATGGGTTTCACCACCAAAATAACAGGATATTCAAATGTGTATGTCTTTAATTATTTGTTTTGCATCGCTTCTTACATGTTGACAGTTTGGTAAAACAGTAACCATATGTGTTCTGTTCGAGCTGCTGTAATTAAAAAGTCAAGCAACTGTTTAGCAGTCAGTGTGAAACTTATTCATAGATAAATGAAGAAAGGAAGAGATGTTTTATAGATTATTTAGAGCACATATTTGACATGTTGTAAAAGATTATCTCACGCTTTGGGACCATTCTTATTGTTATATTCATGAATTACTTGTCTCTTTACAGCAACTGAGGAATTGGCTTTGAAGGAACACGGCCCTGCTTTTCTGAGCTTGCTCGTATTCATATCTCTTACGGAATGGTTGAAGAGTGTGTCATAACTGATTGTTTTGCCAGCTTGGTTTTTACTTCACTTAGCATGTGATGAGAAAGTTCTGTGAAGTGAATTTGGGCATATATCAAATGTAATACTTGTGGAACCCTACTTCTTGTTTTTATTCTCTCTATAGACATTTAGTACTTTGGTTTCGTGGATCTGTATGTGTAAATGAAGCAAATAGTTGCACCTCTAGGAAAAGTAGACTAGATACCCATTTGACAATACACATTTATTCCACTAATGGTTTTTTGTTTCCCTTTTGTGTGTGGAAGTCTGGGGATGGGTGCAAGTGGAGGGGAGGGTTATTTTACACCTTTGATCCTCTCGAGTTGTAACCTTAATGACATTAGAGTTGGTAAACTTAACCCTCCTTCTGAATTCTTTGCTTAATTGAATAACGCACCTTTGTTGCTCTGAATTTTTATGAACATAGTGAAAAAATCATCCTTTTTGCTTGGCTGTCGTCTAGTCTTGGCATAGCTCCTTGTGGTAAAACTTGATCCACTCAGATCTCCGCTGCATACCATCGATGGAAGTAACTATTGAATTTACGTTGAGTCCTTGATTTTGCCTTGCAGTGGTTGAGGTAGTTCTATGAGGTTTCCTCAAGATATTCGCAATAAGAAGTAGACACTTCAACTTGACACAGATATTTCGCAATAAGAAGTAGACACTTCAACTTGACACCGGTGTGTGTTACAACCTCGTCAATAGTTTGATCTTTAGTCAATACGGACATACGCGAGTCACTTTACTAACAACATGAATCCATTTGACCCCTATTATTAATGTAGTAACATTAAATCATTTAGCTCGATTTCTAATTTCTCTCTCGGTTCTCTGATATTCTTTTCAATTTATCCTTTTTAAGAGCTCTTGATAATTGTGTTGTAGCTGGAGGACCTAAAGCCCTTTCTTGAATAGGTTCAAGAGCAAAGTTCAACCTTTGCTCTATGATTAGTAATAGTAAAACTTTTACTGGTCTGGAGAGACATAGTCAGAGAGAAGAGAAGAGAAACATATCACAAGGATTTTTTTTTTCTCAAGTCTTACAAAAGTAAAATATCATTTCTTTTATGGACAAAAGCAATGAATTTCAAACTAAAGAAAAACTCAACACACCACTCTCTCAATCTTTTTTCACCCTTTCCCCTCAATTAATAGCCAAAAAGGAGGAGTATAACACACAATAATTTTACCACCAGCAAACAAAATATGTTAAAAAAGAAGGAAAACAAACTAAAAATACATCTAGTTCAAGGATAACCTTCTTCAAAGCAAGTCTCCCAGAATAGCCTGTTTCTTTCCACCTCATCTTCTACATTTGGGACCATCCTACTCTTAGCAATAATATCATTACTTGATACTTCTTTCTCTTCCATTGACTCTCCAAAAAATTGGAAACTCTCTTCTTTTCTGCAACAATTGTGTCCTTTTTCTTGTTTTTCATCATTTAAGCTATGTTCTTCATCATGTTCTTCAAAAGCACTAATCACTTCTTGTGAATTTTCAAGAATGTCCTTGGAATCATGACTGCATGATTCTGCAACATCATCCTCAACAATATTATTGGCTTCATCAAGATTTTCTTGAGAGTTGCCTAGATGAATCTTGGAATCAGATTGAGAGTCACCACTGTCTTCTAATAGGAAAAGATTACTACAGTTTTCACTTCTATCTCCAAAAAATTCCATGTTTATTTAATTGACAAATTGGAATTTTAGTGCTCTATTATAATATATAGATAGTTAATACTTAATCCTTTGCTTAAGCTAATATGTAGATGGTTCATACTTTAATCCTTTGCTTAAGAAAATTAATATAATGATTACTGCATAGATGGTGGGATTTTTCGGTTAAGTGCTTGATCTTATCTTTTAAGTGGGATTCATTCATCTCACTCATCCACTTGCTTTTTTAAGGGTTTTTGTGAAGCAGTAGTTGGACTCTTTTGTCTATAGAAACATATCACATACTTTGGGTTGCACTAAAAGGTTAAATTGGAAAGGTTTTATCCACTTTTATGGACACGTCATTCTTAAACATGACTAGGTTATGGTTGTGACTTGTGAAAACATTACATTATCAACACGTAAATTTGAAGTCCATCTGTTCCTTGTTATCTACCGCTTTACGGCTTTACCTAAAAAAATTCCGGTCCAGAAATTTTACCTTGTGCAAATCAAAAGAAAATTGTCTCCCTTTTTGATAATATGCTTTTTCTTCACCAAGGACAATGGAGCTTGAAATTCTTGATCGGGAAGGAAATTGTAAGTTAATAATTTTATTATTAACAAAACTATCAAAGGAGTCCAATAGATCGAAAAACCACCGGTAAGTCTGCACCGTAAGAGTAAGGCCAATCTTTTCTTTGGCCTCTTCTTCTAGGGCCCGGAGAACTCGGAGCAAGAACAAGAACGATGAAGTATTTCCCACAAATGACTCCACCACCCAGGTAACAGAGTGCAGACTGCATTTGAAAATTTTTTGTCTCCACTTTGGTTTGAGCTTCCCCAAAAACATTCTCAATCTTGAGTTTAACAACAACACCAAATCACCAGCTTTGAACTTCTTGTTCAAAATATACGCGTCATGAAGGTACTTCATTTTTTCTTTGTACAAGGATGAACTCTCGTATGCATTGTGCCGGAATTCATCCAATTCATTTAAAATGTATAACCCGCAACAGAGTGCAGACTCACCTGTGCTATTTATACTCTTACGGTGATCCATTTGAAATTGTGGGCGTGACACCCTTTGGTAATTTCTACTTGAAGAACAAGAACAATGAAGTATTTCGGGTCCATGGTCACGGTGTTTTTAATATGTGATCATGCGCCTTTTTTCTGTTGCATGGTTTTTAACATCCCCCGTTACCCTCTAGTATAGAAATAGAATTAAACAACAATTTCATAAATAGAAATACTAAACAAAACTTCAGCTCTAAGAATGCTAAAGTTCATCAAATACACAATAAAAACTTCAGACAAAACATGTTGTAGTTTTATAAATACAGAAAAAACTTCAGCTCTAAGAATGTTAGAACAAAAACTTCAGACAAAAAATGCTATAGTTTGACAAACACAGAACACAACTCAGCTCCAAGAATGCTGAAGTTCATCAAAAACAAAACAAAAACTACAGACAAAACATGCTTTACTTTTACAAAACACAAACCAAAACTTCAGGTCCTAGAATGCTGGAGTTCATCACAAATAGAACAAAAACTACAGACAAATTATGCTGTAGTTTTACAAACATCGGACAAAAACTTTAGCTCAAAAACAATGCTAAAGTTCAGCAAAATACAGAACAAAAACATCACTTAGAACATGCTATAGTTAAGCAAAAAGTAATATAAAAAACTTCAGACTAAACATAAAAAAGAAACTGACACGACATATTGTGTTAACTAATTCATCATCAAACGTCATTGTAAAACGTTTAGAGCGACTTTGGGTATGACGTGATTCTCCAATTATAGGAGTTCGATTGGTTTTTTTTGCTCGACTGTGGTTGCATGGTAATTGTCCAATTAAAGGCATTGAATTTAATGCCACTTAGGTAGGAATTATCTCCAATACCCTATGATGGTAGGCTAAAATTACGTATTTTAGTCAATTATTGCACTATAATTCACTGCACTTTACTTACTTTGAGCTTTAATTGGTAGTGTTTTGCACTTACCGAATGTTTTATGCCTTGTGAGAGTGATTCCGAGTGATGTAGATGTTGTGGAACTAATTCGAGCAGTTTGGAGCTTTGAAGTCTGAGTAAAAGCCCAAGGGATTAAGGCAGAATTGTGTTCGAGGATCGAGGACCAAGTCTGAACATCAAAAATCAAGCAAAAAGCCGTACTCTGAGATTAATTTGGGGGAAGAAGGAGAATAGAATATAACTAGGTTACAAAGTTACAGTCCTTTAACCTAAGTTGAGGCTTTCCCGTTAGTTTTAGGAACTCAGTTAATGGTTAGACCATACCTGTCCAATTTTACAAAGTTAAGGGATATTTTATGTTTAGTAATATAAATAAAGGACGAAAATACTCATATACCCATACATAAGGGACTATCTAGGTTTATTCCTCTCCCAAAAAAGCAGCGTTAAGCTTCTCACTTTAATACCGAGGTTATATATTACAAATTCAACACTTTGCACCAATCAGTAAAGCTCCGCCGTTTCTAGTTTCCAGTTAATCTCCAAATTCCAGTTTCCACCTTTTCGCTCCTAGCGCTTCCTGTTCTTTATCTTTACACTTTGGTGAATTTTCCCCTTTGGACCGTTGGTTCTTGTGAGTTTTCTTCTTCGCATCTTGTGTTACTCTATTTAATCTTTGCTGGCATGCTAGGACTTTGCTCCACAGAAAGTTTAATGTCCGTCGCCTTTGTTCTTTAGGTGTTTGAGGAAATTCTTGAATGAATCAGGCTTTTTTCTAGATTTCTACTATAGTTTTGGGTTTAATTTCTTGCTTCGCCGATGGACTGGAATTAATGTGAGTGTTTATTATGCTTAAGTGTTAATTTTGCCAATATTGAGCCTTATTCTGCCACAAACTTTTGTTATAATGGAATTTAAATGATAAATCCAGCATTACCTCGCAACAATGCTAGCTTCGGTTGTGGAATAGTTGGGGAAACCTATGAAGAGTAAGTAGTGTGCTGCTGTCAACTTACGAGAATTTTCTTAGTAGACTCTATAATTACCTTGATGTAAAGAAACATACCATTGGGTTGTAGATTGTTAATGACCAATCCTTAGCTATTCAGGTAAGCTTTGTGCTCATTATTCCCTTATTTTCTCTTGAATTACCTGCTTTCTTCTGCTGTGACTGCTGAATCCAAATATATTATGTCACATATGAAAATATTAGTTTGACTCAGTTATGTAACCTACGTGCTGATAGAACCCTTTGTTGGCAGTAGCTTTATTAACATTAAAGTACAAGAACTTATGATCCAAATATTTAGACAAGAGCTTTGGGTGGGTTTTATATAATAGAGCCAAAGGCTGATTAGAACATTAGGTAGGATTTGTCTAATAGAGAAAGGAAAATTTAGGAAAAGTGTGAAGGATGACTTAATTTCATAATGCCAGTAGGGAAAAGAAAGGAAGAAAAAGTTTCAAGCAATGCAGAAACCAGCAAGGCCCTCATTATAGAGCGTACACCATTTTCTCTCAACGCTCCATCAACACGATTTCTACAATCTTACCTTACCAGTAATGTTTCAAATGTGTTCATGCTTCGCCACTGCACTTATTTTTTTATTTTTACACATTATTTTTGTTGGATTCTGCATATTTTTAGCACTCTCCATATGTTTTTCGGTTTCTGCTATATTGATGGGTCTTGAAAGCTGGCTGCAGTAGTGAAGACAATATACGCTTCCTTGGAATTGTGCTGCAACAGAAGAGCACCAAATTTGCAAGAATATTGATGTCAAGTTGACTGACTAGCTCATTTGAGGTTCTATGAGTGGATCTGTAGATTTAGACATCTAACTCTTCCAGCAGAGGAATAAAGTACACGTAGAATCACTTGGAATCCCAGATTAATATTGAGCGGTTGGCTATTAAATAGATCCATTGGATGCCAGCTTCTATTGTTGTCATGCGCTTACATAATTCATGGCAGCGTGGCTCCAAGCTTGGCACAATCCTAGGAAATGCTCCAATGTTGCTAGTTTTTAGCGTAACTTGTTTTGTTATAAAAGCTAAAATAACCTATAAATTTTATTTACAACTCACTTTTACTGTACAACCTCATCTAATTGACTGTGATCCAGGGAGTTTAATCATGGCAAAACTTTTTGCCGTTTTGTTT
>MCJB01052528.1:6525-49293 GCA_002018475.1 Nicotiana obtusifolia | reverse complement strand
ACTTTCTCTTCTATTAGTCAAGCGCTAGCGCCCTACAACTAGTACAGTATAGCATAGCAGCCAGCTTCACAGTTTACCTGATTAAAAAGATAAGTATTATTCAAAAATGGAAAGGTTAGGGGGTTGAGAAGCTCTTGCTTGCTGCTTGCTGCTTGCTGCTTGCTGCTTGCTGTCTACTTCGTGAGCCTTCACTGCCCATTCTGTAACTTCTTTTTTTTCATCCATCACCACCTAAGGTATTCCCAAAAAGTCAAAAACTAAGTGATAAAGGTTTTGTGGAATCTTCTAAGATGTTAATGGGTAAAAGGATTGGGGTTAGTTGAATATATTTTCCGAAATAACCTAATCTTTTTTTTTTGGAAGACCCGCATAGAAATATGCCTAAGGGTGTACATAGACAGGGTTGGTTCGGTTTTTATCAGAACCAAACCAAACCAACTATATCGGTTTGGATTGGTTCGGTTTTTATCAGAACCAAATCAAACCAACTATATCGGTTTGGATTGGTTCGGTTTCATTGGATTTTTCAAAAATTTCAGGTTTTTTGTTACTTAATATTATCTCAATTTTTACTTTGGAGGGCAGGAGATTTTGGAAGCTATTTGTTTGGCATGAGTCAAGTTGTTGCCAAATAGTCTGTTGAAGCTAACAATGCAACTATTATCAAGAACCACTCTTAGCATGGATGATAGAGTTTCTTCTCCTTGGTAGCTCTCTTGAACTTTTCTCTGGCTCCTTTTCGTAAGGTATATTCTTATCTCAGCTGAACTCATTTGCATAACAAATTTTCAGGTGAACTCATTTAAACTTGAATATCTGCTCCCTGAACCCATTGTGAAATTAAAGCTCATTGGGCCTGTGTTGGCACGGGCTGCACCCATCTAGTACTAATATAAGCGTTGGCTTGCCATTTCCCAACAATTCAAAGCCTCTGAGGTAAAATAATCGCGCCTCTAACTTAGATCTGATATTATTTCTAAGGTATATGTCTCTGTTGCTGTTGATCAAATTATTACGAGTAGTAACTTCAGATCCTTCATTTAAACAATTCACTGTTCTTGAGCTGAGGGTTTATCGGAAACAATCTCTCTTCCTTCATAAGGTAGGGGTAAGGTCTACGTACACAGTACCCTCCCTAGACTCTACGTGTGGGATTTCACTAAGTTTGTTGTTGTTGTTGTTGCATTTCAAACAAAAAAGGAAAGTTAAGAAATTTGAAGTGGAAGAAAGGATGGTTAGCTTTAGGCCACAGTATGGATTCAGCTTTTTCATCTGTTGTAGCAATATATAATTGCACATGTCGCTAATAGCTTGAACCCACAACCCACCCCGTATAAGGTATAACCACAGGCCTTAATTTGAGTGCCAAAAGGAAACACACTCTCGTTCAATTTCCTTATCTCAATCCAATTTCAAGGAACCCTAACTATAATTTATTGGCTTAGAAGAATTTAATGGCTCTTGGATTAGAGTCCTTATACCTTAGCTGTTACCCCCTTGAATCCTTCTTGTAACTGTCAATTGTTCTCACGCATGTCGGATACAGTTCAATGTCAAAACATTCTACTCCACAGCTTGCATAGAGTTCCCAAAAGTCCTAAGTGAAATCCAACAGGTTGAGTCAGGTTCTTTTTAGTCCTTCGTTTCAGTGTGTATTTGGTCCTACAATGATTTAGTCCAAGTTCCTAAATATGATGACGTTACATATTCATAAATTCAAATGCATACTTCGGTAATATTTAAGCAAGTCTGTTTATTTTAATTTGTTTATCCCAGTTCTGTTGAAACTAAAAGAAAAGGTTTCAAGCTTCTGTGTTTCACGAGTTACTGAATGATTAAGTTGGGAAGGATCTATGGTTGTTTAAACTGTGGGCAAGTTGGCTTCATATGCTATTAAATTCTTTGTGGATTATTGTTGAAATTTCCATGTGGCAATGTGTACTGTAGGCATTTTATTCAACAAGGTAGTTTGATCTTTGACATAGGCAGGAGCTTGTTTCTTTAGAAAAATTAGTGCACAAGGAGGATGGTGAAATTGTTGGACACGCATGGAATATATGTTGCAAAGTACGACAACAAACCCAGTGGAGTCCCACAAGTGGGGTCTGGATATGTTGCAAAGTAAAAATAAATTAAATACATTTTGAGGAAAAAGAACAGAGAAAAGTCTAATTTAAGTCATTCTCACACGCATATGCAAGTGGAAAACATACCATTTGCCAGCTTGAGGTGTTTACGGGACACACCCGCGCCAAACATAAGTGTCTATTTGATCATTAGCTAAGTTTGGATGTCGAGCTGACAAATTGTGCCACGTTTGAGGGGCTATCTAGTAATTTAGCCAAAAAAGAAAAACTGCTGGTAGGGTGTTATTATTTTTAGACCAGATTCTTTTTTGTTTTGAACATTCTAGTAATTTAGCCAAATAAGTAAGCCTTTATTGGTATCAGGTATTAAATGCTATATTAGATGTTCTCTTATATGCTATGGTGTCCATGGACTTTTATGGTTTGTAACTTGCATAATGGGTGAGATTTATTTGCAACATCTATTTCTTGTCATGTATTTTATGAACTTATGAGCGAAATTTTGCTTGTTATCAGTACTTGGGAAGAGTTCTCTGATGGAAAATGAAGAAGTCATCGCTGTTAAAGATGCTATCCACAAGCTGCAACTCTGTCTTCTTGAAGGCATTAAAGATGAAAACCAACTCTTTGCTGCTGGGTCTTTGCTGTCCCGGAGCGATTATCAGGATGTTGTAACTGAACGCTCAATAGTAAAAATGTGCGGTTATCCTCTTTGCAGCAACTCTCTGCCTTCTGAAAGGCCTAGCAAGGGACATTACCGGATATCATTGAAGGAGCATAAAGTTTATGATCTTCACGAAACATACATGTACTGTTCAACAAACTGTGTTGTCAATAGTGGAGCATTTGCCCGTAGCTTGCAAGATAAGAGAAGCACTACTTTAAATACAGCAAAACTTAATGAAGTCCTGAAGCTATTTGTGGGATTGCATTTGCATTCCACGGAGAATGTGAAGGAAAATGGAGACCTATGATTATCCAAGTTGAAGATTCAGGAAAAACTGGATGTAAAGGGTGGTGAAGTTTCAATGGAAGAGTGGATGGGTCCATCTGACGCAATTGAAGGCTATGTTCCGCAGAGAGATCGAAGTGTGAAGCCAGCACTGCTGAACAACATTAAGAAAGGTACGAGAACTTCAATGATCTTTTAGCAAAAAACTTCTATGATCTAAACGTGCATATGTAGTAGTTAACAGAGAAAAGAATCTACAGACTTATGCTTGCTGTAGTCACTACATTTGAAATCTAGAAAAAACTTAAATGATCTAAATGTGCGTATGTAGTTAACAGAGAAAAGAACCTGCATGCTTATGCTTGCTGGAGTCACTTCATTTGAAATCTTAGAATAAGAAACTTCATATTCTAGTTAATCAATGTATGCTTTTGCTGATAAAGACAAATACTTGTAACTTGGCAGGATTCAAGAATAAGCAGACCAAACTCCAAAATGAGAAAAACATGATACTAAACGAGATGGACTTTTCCAACACTATTATAACTCAAGATGGGTATAGCAGTTCAAAGTTACCAGCTCCTGTAAATGTTGTCTCAAGTAAAAAGGTTAAAGAAGCACAAACAAAAACAAGCTATGAAGTTAGGGATGCTGATGTTTCTATATTGGGGAAGCAAGTTGATGCCTTGCAGTTGCATTCTGGAGAAGAAACGGAAAAAACAGATTCGAATGATAGAAGTTATAAGGTCGATAAATTTAACAACGGAGAAGTGTCTTCTGGTCCTTGCCAACATGATGTCAAGAACAGAAGTCTTGAGGTACTAAATATGTCTGATGCCGGAAGAGAATATGCATCAGATGGTGCACGTGAAAAACAATCGCTCAGATCTTCTCTAAAATCCTCAAATTACAAGAAAATGGCTCGTTCAGTTACTTGGGCTGATGAAAATATTGATAATGGCACTGGAAAGAAAATGGAGTGTTCATCCGAAATATCAGAAGAAGCAGATCAAGCTTATAGGGGATCAGGCCCTACAGACATGGAAGAGGTTGATGATTCATTTAGATTTGAATCTGCAGAAGCATGTGCAGCAGCACTAAAACAAGCAGCAGAGGCTGTTGCCTCAGGTTCTGATGTCCCTGATGCTGGTATGACATTTTCATTGACTCTCCATATTAGTAATATTAATAGAGATTGTATGAGTAAGTCATACACCCTTTGGATCTAATAGCTTTTGAGTTCTGCTGTGCATGTGATTTTTAGTGTCCAATGCCGGGATTATAATATTGCCGCCTCCACAAAAAGTGGATGAAGCAATACTTCAGGAGAACGATGAGGTGCTTGATACAGAACCAGCTCCTTTAAAATGGCCAGGAAAACCAGGCATGCCAAATTATGATGTTTTTGAATCAGAGGACTCTTGGTATGATAGTCCACCAGAGGGGTTTAATTTGAATGTAAGTTCCTCATCAAACCTTCTACACCTCTGAAACTTGCTACCAATGTTTATTGTGCTTGTTCTCTCTTCATTCCTTCCCCCCACCCCCACCACCCCCAAAAAAACCCCGTTTTCTCCTTTTTCCCTTTTTAATTTTCTTGGGTTTCTCTGTATGTGTTTCTAATTTTCTTCAGCTGTCACCTTTCGCTACAATGTTTAATTCCCTCTTCACATGGATATCATCATCGTCCTTGTCATTTATATATGGCAACGATGAAAGCTCTAATGAGGAGTATTTGTCTATCAATGGAAGAGAATATCCTCGCAAAATTGTGTTATCTGATGGCCGGTCAACTGAGATCAAGCAGACTCTTGCTCGCTGCCTCGCTCGAGCATTACCGGAATTGGTTGCTGACCTTAGGCTGCCTGTACCAATATCAGTTTTAGAGCAAGGAGTGGTATGTTTACTCTTTCAGCTAGTAACCTTCCCCTTCCCGAGCCATTTTAGCAGAATTATGGAAGTAGTCAATTCAATGACTTTTGCATGCTGTGAGGAGACTTCTAAGTGTTTTTTTTTTGGGTGCAGTTAGGACCCAATTTAGTTTTTTGATCTGGTTTGATATTGGGAAGCAATATTAATCTCATTGTTTTGTTTGTTAGGACTTCATTTGTTAGTAATGGGTACTTTACATATGCATTATTTATGTTGACTATTGGCAGTGTGCATTGCATGAAGTTGTAGAATGCAGGAAGCTTTTAAAGGATTGTCTAGGGTACCTGAAAGTTCAAATTTTATGGCTCTCTTTTTCACTCACCCACGGACACATCGACATTCTGTGACGGGGTTGGGGAGGGAGTCAGTACAAGAATCACCCAGTCATTATGATGGAAAGATTTTCTGGAGCAGTATGTAATTGGCCGGTGATGGTAATGGGACGGACAGAATTTTGTTTCTATGAACAAATTAATGGGAAAAGTTGTGGCTTGCTGAAACTAAGCTTGTGCGATTTAGTATTCTCATTAGCGCCATCATACTTTTAATAATGTTTGATGTTTATTTTCAAAGCTATAGGAGGTTCTTTGATGCGTGGAGAGGGTTAGCTATTCACATTTTCCCATTGGCTGTGATGGCGTAGTTGGGTAGATGATGGGTATTGGTGGTTTAAGAATATCATTGCATGTCATGATTAATGTTGTAATCATTACATGGTAGGATAACTCTTCTTCATTTGACATGTGCAGGTTCTCTTGATAGATACAATGTCTTTTGTGGATCCACTCCCTGCATTCAGAATAAAGCAGTGGCAACTAGTTGTTCTTCTGTTTCTTGATGCTCTTTCCATATGTAGGATACCTGTACTGACTCCATATATGACAGGGAGAAGGACTTTGCTTCCAAAGGTGGAATTCTGGGATTATACCCTTCTATATTCTCATCTTCTGTTTCATATGTAGTATATTTGTTTTGATCAATAATGTTAGTTTGGCATCTTCCAAAGCTGTATTCTGGCTTCTCTCACGCGATTTTGTTCTCCCTTTTGCACTCTTTAACTTTTCTTCTCTGGTATTCCCCTTCCCCAGGTCTAGTTGTTTCTTCCTAATTTTCACTAGGTTTGCCACCTTCCTGAATGACATAAAAGGACTTAAATGCCTATGTTGTAATGGTAGCAGCTATCACTAAGTTGAACTTGAATATTTCAGAAAATGATCCCGAGTACTGCTTCTGTACTTAGTAGTAGAGTATTTACTTACCTTGTTGGGAGTAAACAATGACCGCTTATGTTGTACGAAAACTAAAATCTTAGGAAAGGAGCTTTTCTTGTACATTGTTGCACTCAAGTATTTTCAATCTTTTCAGAGTTTCCGGCATGAGATGTTAGTAGTTTCTTGACTTTGTGAGTGGGGGTTGAACTGAGTTTCTTTTGTTCCCTTTGGCTTACACAGGTGCTTGATGGTGCTCAGATAAGCGCAGCGGAATATGAGATCATGAAAGATCTAATCATTCCACTAGGTCGAGTGCCTCAGTTCTCAATGCAAAGTGGAGGCTAATTTGATATATAACTGCTTTGCAGACTCCCTCCTCTAAACTTTCATGAGAGAAAGTAGTTCTGGAAAGTGTGCACAAAAGTCATAATTATATTTGGTGGTTGCAACTTCTGTTCATATCTGTTTATGTTTTATAGAGATGCTATGTCGTCAAGACACTGATGTACTTTGATGATTCATCATTGACAAGATTCTCTTCGATATCATTCTTCTGCGGACTAATAACATTTTTGGTTTGAGGTGTAAAGAGGGGTTGAATGAGTGGAAATACATAGAGAGGTGAGCGTCATTTTCCTCGTGTAAGAAGTAACAGAGGGCTGAAGGAAAAGTAGTGACGGGGGGTGTCGTTCCCCACAGTTTTTCCAAACCATCTAGAAGCCGGCGGGAAGGAGAAAGGGTGTCAGTTTTACTTCCTTTCTAACAGTATTAAATCATTGGAAGTAAATCTTCTACACTTTGTCTAAGGCCACTTTTAACCAAGTAAAGTTACTCCCATCATTACTCTATTTTTTATTTATTTTATATTCTTCTCTTTTCAATACTATATTATTATCTTTTATTTAAATTTGATTTTCTTATTTCTGTTAAAGAAATTTTATCTTTTTTCTTTTTTACATATTCATCACATATAATTTATATTCCTTTCTTGTATAATCATTTAAAATAAAATTATTTTATACCATAAATTTTTAAATAATATAATTTGTAAGCAAATATTATAGATTATCTATGCTAAAGGATAATTCAAATGAAAGTGAAATCATTGAGATACAAGATAATTAAATATATATTATATTATGGTATTCAACTTCCATTTCTAGTGTGCTCCCTTAAATGATCTATTAATGCATTATGAAGTGCAAAATTCCTTAGTTCTTTCTGTTGAGCTAAAAATTGTTCAAATTGGTGATTTTTATACACTACCATTTCTACCGTTGGATGTGGACATTCCCAATCATCCTGAATTAGTGCATTAAGATCACGCCTATCCTCGATTATCATGTTTTGCAGCATAATACATGTAGTTATTGTATCATGTAGCTCTTCTTTTCTAAACGTGATGGTCCTGCAACAATTGCAAAACGAGCCTGCAAAACTCTGAATGCACGTTCAACATCTTTTCGACATGATTCTTGTTTCATCGCAAAACATTTCTTCTGTGGTGAACGTGAGTTTTATTGTTGATCCCACTCATTATGAATTTTTGCGACAAGAACAACAACGAATAATGTATAAAAGAAGAAAAAGATTTCCAGTCACGATCCTTTCACCTATACCTAATCCATTAATACGGGAAATGCCATCCTGTTATTGTCCTATCCCCTGCTTTTCAACCTTCTCGTATCTCTTTTTGTCCTCTTTCCTTTTTGTCTTTTTAATTCTTTTCTTCCTTTAGTTTCTTTCTTAAGTAGCTTATTAACTTGAAAGCTTTCCTTGCCTTTATAGCTTTACTGGAATATGCTTAAAAGTGATCGGTCATTGAGGAAGACTTAACTTAGTTAGGGCTGAGAAGTAACGAGACTCCAACACTAATTTCCATTTTCACAAAAATGGCGAAATAGGGTCAATCAAAGTTGTATGGCTCAAAATCGAAATTTAAACAAATGGAATTCATATGAAAAAAACCAATTAATTTATTACAAAAAATAAAATGATTCGTCCCTTTACTTTCTCTTCTATTAGTCAAGCGCTAGCGCCCTACAACTAGTACAGTATAGCATAGCAGCCAGCTTCACAGTTTACCTGATTAAAAAGATAAGTATTATTCAAAAATGGAAAGGTTAGGGGGTTGAGAAGCTCTTGCTTGCTGCTTGCTGCTTGCTGCTTGCTGCTTGCTGTCTACTTCGTGAGCCTTCACTGCCCATTCTGTAACTTCTTTTTTTTCATCCATCACCACCTAAGGTATTCCCAAAAATTCAAAAACTAAGTGATAAAGGTTTTGTGGAATCTTCTAAGATGTTAATGGGTAAAAGGATTGGGGTTAGTTGAATATATTTTCTGAAATAACCTAATCTTTTTTTTTTGTAAGACCCGCATAGAAATATGCCTAAGGGTGTACATAGACCGGGTTGGTTCGGTTTTTATCAGAACCAACCAAACCAACTATATCGGTTTGGATTGGTTCGGTTTCATTGGATTTTTCAAAAATTTCAAGTTTTTTGTTACTTAAATATTATCTCAATCTTACTTTATTAAATTTTTTATAAGTAAATATGTGTTTAGTAAAAATTTAAAAGCTTGACAAATATATTATCTATTTTAATATTCTTATGGCAAAATTTTCTTAGTAACACATAATAGTTATTTTTTTAGTCGTCTGAAAATAATTTTTCGTTTATGTACACTTTCAAGGTTAACCTAATTTAGTAATTAAACATAAAAATTTATATGATACCTAAATAATAATAACCACTTCAAATTCAATAAAGATATAAGAATTTAATAGATCTTGACATATGAATATGGAAGAACAAAGAGATTGACGCATTTCAGTAACACTAGCTGGATAAGAAAGTGATTATAGAACTCATTATTTAAGGTTAATAAATATAGAGCACTTCATATTCTATTAAATACTATCCGGTAAGAGAATCCCAAAAGAAAATTCTATATAAAATCTTAAAATTATATATTTATATGTCGACTTGGTTCAAGTTTTTTAACTCAATACCAAACCTAGTCGGGCTTTTTAATCGGTTTGGTTTGACTTTTCGGTTTGGTGCAGTTTTTCGGTTCGGTTTATACACTCCTAGTCACAACAATCCTTGGCCCCATTCACTCAATAGATAGTGATTTTGGTGTATTTAGAAAGGACATAGGTCCCTACTAAGTTATTATGCTATTTACCATAGTTTCAACTTTTATGTATTTTAATTTAATGTATTTTCAAGTTTCACTTTTCAATTTTAGCTACATTTAATATTTTATATTTAGACCATTCATTTTTGAGATGATTCTATATTTTTTGTACAATTATAACTTATAATAAAATTAACGTATAGTTATACAAAAAAATAATAAATGCACAAGAATTAATTTATCAAAATCATATGCCAAATTTAAGATGTTAAATTAATATTATAAAGATATTATATAAACATAATTAGATATATATAAAGAGAAAAATTAAAAGAGCTAAATAATAATAATAATAATAATAATAATAATAGAAAATATTAATGGAGGTGATAAATAGTTTCACTCTAAATTTGAAGTGATACTATTCACCCCCTATTTTGCAGCCAAAATGCTGTAGTATTGGAGATTAATTTTTCTAAAAATCAATTATATTATAGTAAATGCAGTTGGCGTTGAAAATGACCTAAGCAAAGTGAACAATTTTCTCTTTCCATTACCTTCTCCTTCTCCTTCCTATAAACAAACGTGCTAGCTGCGGTAAATTACATAGATAGATGTTTTTTTTCTTCTGCTTTTTCCGCTGCGATTTATTTGTTGGGTTAGTTTCTTTAAATTTTATTAATACTAAACCTTCTGTAGGTTCTCAGGTAAGATTGATACTTGGTCAAAATACTTAAAAAAGGTATAATTCTAATATTTTAAAGTTGAAGTTCAGAATGTTCGTTCTTGTGATGTTTCAGTTTTTGAATAGGTCAGAAATAAAAAAGTAAAAAGACGATAGAATAAGTCAAATTTATACGAGATGTAACCAGAAATACTGCTTTACTCTATGTTTACTGTGAATTAGACAATTTAACTTTCATAGTTATAAATTAAAGTATGAAAATACATATCATTTAGTTATGGTTAAATAATAAATGTATATTTGAAAGATGCATAATTTGTTGTTTTTCTTTATGTAACCAACTTTACCCTTGTACCGTTTTATTAGGCTGTGAAGCACAATGGAATAGGCCTAAATTGTCTGATGGCATGACAAAGTGGACTCTAATTCACTGCATTTTACTTGCTTTGAGCTTTAATTGGTAGTGTTTTGTACTTACTGAGTGTTTTATGCCTTGTGAGAGTGATTCCGAGTGATATAGATGTTGTGGAGCTAATTCGAGCAATTTGGAGCTTTGAAGTCTGAGTAAAAGCCCAAGGGATTAAGCCGAAATTGTGTTCGGGGGTCGAGGACCAAGTCTGAACATCAAAAATCAAGCAAAAAACCGTACTCTGAAATTTTCCACTGCCACGGCACGTGAGACACCACGGGTGTGCAATTTCCTGTTATCTGTCAGAACTTAACTCTCTCATCTGTCTCTAGAACTGTCACCTTAATATATTAAAGTAGAAATATATGAATGCAATTTAGAATATATTTAGTCAGTTAACTGCTTTTAATACATGGAGATCGGAGACCAATTTGATATGATCAGTCCACCTTACGATTTGTCATTTTTACTGGAAGCGTGGCTACTAGTTTAATAGGTGATGTCATTTCCATTTTATTCCCATTATAATAACTGATGATTAGATTACAACCCCTCTGCTGATCGAATACTCGTCCAATTATTAGCTAAACTAATTTAAAATACCCTTTTTTCTATGTAAGTTTTTAATACAATATATTTATTGCCATTAATTGAAGAATTGAAGAAATACTTACTTTCAATGTCAACGAATATAGTATATAATTTAGCCACTCGGATCGTCTCTTGTCTCTTTCCTATATGGAGTGTCTCATAATAATCACATTACAAATAGGGTTATATACTGTTTGATTAATAATTAACTGGATATGACAAATGGAATTCTCTCTTTTAACTTCTAAGCTGATATCAAAATTATCAATGAAATGCTATAAGTTTGTCACTGTCAATTTATAATTTTTCATCTTATCTACTTTTGGTTTGTCAAGATTTTTTTTAATTTATCCTCGCTGGGTTTTAGCTTATTAGCTTTTCCTTTTGTGCAAGCAAATTTTAGAATATTTTAATAGTAATTTTAACCAATAAATGCTTATTAGCCCTTTTTAATAAGTATAGCACTGCTTATTATCAATTTTAATTAGTGTTTGTTCCTGGTTGACAATTCATTGGTTAAATGAAGAAAAGACTAATACGCGTTCAATAATTGAAGTCATAAATGAAGTTGCTATTTAAATAGTTAGGTAAGTCTTCTTAAATTTAGTGTGTGTTTGGCCAAATTATAAGTACCTCAAATAGTAAATGAGAGAGTTAACCAACCATTTAGTTTTGGGATAAAAGATCTTGGAAAAATAAATGAAGCCTATTTAACTCACCAATTACTAAAAGTCAACAAAGTGATTAAAACTGACGACTTTCCCTAAAGTTTTACTTAATTCAATGAGCACATCATCAGTTCATAATAAATGAGAAACCAATTTAGCCCCTTAAATGACATTGATACGTTAAAATAAATTCAAAATCATGTAATTAAATTTTGTTTAAAAATTGGGTCCACATCTCTATAATAACATCCCTATATAATATCCATTCACTATAAAAACTAATTTTTTCTTAGAATCAATTTTTTAAGTTATATTTTATTAATAACAGCAATAGCCATATTTATATCAGAACGTTTTTCGTAAAATTATCTCACTATAACAACTATCTAGAATCTTTAAGGTTACTAATAATAACTCTAAAAATATTCACACAATCTTTTCCATTGAATAAAGTGTCTATCTTGCATATGACCTGAGATTTGAAAATCTGCACATGAATATGTTAAGTTGGATACCTTTTTGTTGAAAATTTAAACACAAATCTTCGCCAATTCAAGGTTATATCGGTAGTAAAAGAATAAAATATATGAAACAGTTACAATTACAAAGTTATTCCATTAATCTTTAAAGAATTTATTTTCCTAGTAGCTTCACTACAAGAAAAGTGTTTATTACATGGGAATTTTACTTGCAAAAAATACCTGCAGATTTTCATGTTTAAAATATTTTACCTACGAAAATTATTTTTCCAGGATAATCCTTAGTAACTTTGGCGCCATTAAGCGCCAAATTTTTTTCCATGAAATTATCTGGGAAATAAATCGGCAAGTACATTTTCGTAGGAAAATTCGCATGTAATTAAACGGAAGAAAATGAAAAAAAAATTCTATGATAATCCATACGAAAATCCCCAGGTAGAGCTACACGCCAATTTATTTGGGAATATTTTCTTAGGAATTTACCTGGAATTTGCTTTTTTGGGGAACTACTTAGGGATGTGTTGCTTCGGATATAGATGGGGACATTCTAGGGATTTACTTGGGAATTTTCTTACTTGAAAAATTACATAGAGAATTTTGGCTGTAAATTTAGTTTAAAAAAATTTTCTTGCGAATTTGTGTTTTTGGGAGAATCATATGGGAATTTTATTATTGCAATTTTTGCTAGAAGTTTTTTCTTGGTGATATAGCAAGGAATTTTCTTACCAGAAAATTTATTTGGAATTTTAATTATGATTTGTTCTTAGAACTTAAATAAAAATTTTATTGTTGCTGCTTTAGTTGAATATATAATACCTAAAACATCTACCTTAAGATTTTATAGCAACGTATCTAAACTTGAATTTCTATAAATACTTAAAATATATTATTTAAAATCTTAAGAAAATATTAGTTTTTAATTTATAAAGCATATATTTTTTCTAAAAGGTAGAAAAACTTGATATGTAAAACACATCCTTCTGTATTATTTTTATCTATTATATATTTTGTCGATTGTTAATGTAAATATTATTAAAATGCTGACACTATATAAGATTTAATGATGTATATATTCGGATTGAACATTACAAGCCATTATGCATAATATAGTTAGCCATTAATTTTTAAAGTAAATTCAATAAAAAAAAAAGTAATTAGTATAAATTTTATTATTTCAAGAACTAAATTTTTAATATGGTCGATATAAAAGGATATAACAAAAATAAGATACAACTATATCTAGCATATTTCAGTTAATATCATCATAAAATATACTAAACTATGCATAAGTGCACAATTTAAGTTTAATTTTTAAGAAGAAAAAATTATGTTACATTTATAGAAATATAACTCACTTATATTTTAACTTTTTTAACTTATGTATGTTATTTTTTTACATGTACTTAAAATGATAAAATTTAATTATAGTATGTATAAAATGATATTAATTTGTAAATTTTAGTATTGAAACTTAATTTCAAGTGATCATATGATTTTACTTTCTAACATCATCTCTTGATTAAATTCTAACATATTAAAATAACTTAATCTTGTATAAATGTTGTTAGTTAATATATTATTTATATAACATAAAATTAATGTGGTATTCCAATAATACAAATGAAACTTTTGAAAAAGAACTAAGGATATTATTAAACTAAAAGTAATATAATTCACCTTCTTTTACTTCTCAAAATAATTTTGTGTTTGATATATGAATCCTTAATTAATGTTTTTTTTTCAAAAAAAAAAAAAAGAAACTATAAGAGAGAAATATTAAAATAGTACTACGTTGGGAGATAAATTGCAGTGAGGACATCTCGTCTCATATCGGCCAAGTGATGTGAACTTCTCCACTTTATAAGCTCAGCACGTTGGTAGTGCGTTCAACGGTAATGGCTTCGATGGTAGAAGCCTTCTAATGTAATAAATTTCTATCTACTTTAAGGAAGTTGCAAAACTTTAAAATATACAGGGGTGAATTAGATATATATTTATAAAAATCATAGTAACAAATAATAATAATAATTGATAATTGATTAGTAATTACTAAAAGAAAAATAATGTGATGGTGCTATAAATATCAATATGGTGTGGGGGCATGCATATATCTAAATACAAAAAAATACATATGGTAGAGTCTTATAATAAAAATAATTTTAATAACAAAAATACAACAGTAATAATTTTAATTTGTCTAAAATTTTTTACAGATTTACTTGGAAATTTTGATAAGGATTTACTTCCAGATATTTCTCTACGAAAATTCGAAAGAAAACCCCCAACTTCCATACATTTTTACCAAAAATTTAATGGAATTTTTCGAATTTCCTACGAAAAAATCCGTAAGTAATTTATATGCAAATTTAAAACCCCAGGTAATTTACACACGAATTCAAAAATTCCTACACAACGTACATGAGGATTTGTAAGTTCTGCAGGTAATAATCACCTATGAAGATTTTTCCATCGGATTTTTTTAGAAGGAAAATCCGCAGGAAACTTAGTTTCCTGTGAATTTTCCTACATAATCCCAAGGAACATCCCCATGTAATACATGATTTTCCTGTAGTGCTTTAAAATGTGTGGCATAGAGTTTAAATCTTTGTATGTTTAGTTAGGAATTTATCATAATGTATTGGCTTTCTTCAATATATACCTAGTGAAATATACATTTTTTATGAGATTTTAAAATTAATTGTTTTTTTTATATTTAACATTAAAAAAGAGAAATAATTGTTTTTTGGATAAATTGTATCTATAACAGTCAAAAAAAAATTAAATATCAAATGTTATTATGGTGTATAACAATCATTCGCTATAAAAGCTTAAGAATATCAAAACAAACGAGGCTATTATAAAGATGTTTGACTGATACACCTTTTGTAAGACTTGTACTTTGTACAAATTCTTAGATATAAATAAAACGGGAAGAATGGAGTTCCAAAAAAAGAAATGAAACATAAAATCTTAAAAAATAAAGAAAATTTAAATTTAATAAGAGCGAGCAATTCCTATTTGTTAACTTCAAAAATTTCTTATGCCCCATTCAATCTTTGTTATAATTGAGATCAAAATTCAAACACAGTAAAAGTAGTACTACACTTAGGACCCGTTTGTCCTTAATTTTTCTTTTCGAATTTTTATTTCAAAAAATGTGTTTGACCATAAAATTATGCAAGCTTTTGAAATTTTTTGAAAATAAGTTTTTCAAAAATCAAAATTTTAAAAAAATTATTTTTCCAACTCACAAAACTATAATAGTTTTTTAAGTGAAATGCATGTTCAAACATAATTTCAAATTTCAAATACTATTTTTTAAATTAACTCCAAATACTAATTTTTTTAAAATTATAATTTTTATGTCAAAACGCCTACTTATTTTGGAAGAAAGGACCAAAAAAAGAAGAACTTGAAGAATGAGGAAAAAAAAACATAATCCAAATCCTGACGTGTATTCAGCGTAAGTGAGTGTTTCATGTTCCAACTTTTTTCTAACACTTTTAGATTTCATTTATTTATTCTTTAATTCGAGATATAATGTAAATAAAATGGATATTCGGATTATTTTTTTTGTCCGGTATTAAAGAAGAGCTACTTTTTAAGAACAAAAAAGAAAAAAATCGTTCACATGAAAAAGGAAAAAGAATAGAAGCTATGCGTTATTTAGGAAATCAAATTTAACTAAAATATTTTGGATTAAAATAACAATTAAATAGTTGACAATCATCTATATCATCGTTTTTTTATTTATTTATACAAAAGGAGTACATTTTACAAGTATTGAATTACAATGTAAGAAAACAGTGTTGTCCAAAGCTGTTGCTGACAGTGGCGCCGAAATCATTGCGCCTTTCTTTTCTTTCGTTAAACACTGAAAATTCTAGAAGTTTGCTTTGAACGGTCGAGGTACAAGTAATTTTGTCATTGTCAAATTATATACGCTCCCCTTTAAGCTTAAAATCGGATAATAATTAAATTTGTTACTGATTTAAAGAATATATAAATTAGCTTGATACAAAGTAATAAGTAGATTGCAATTGAAATAAATAGCGATAAAATAAATACAAACCACATAAATTGAATGATTTCAGCTTAGAAAAGCAAGCCACCCTTGAATTGAATGCACTTTGATTGACACCAAAATAGCAAAGAAATAAGGACTTAGAGGATAATGTATTGCTTATGAGCGTATACTACAATGAATTGTCAATTCCCTTTTCTATATTAGGGGAGATTTACCTTTTGAGGTATTATTTTATTGTTCTATAAAAGGCAAAAGTCATTGATTTGCTGACTGTTGGTCCCCTTTTTTAGTTGCTCAGTGATTTTCGCTACAATGATTGGTTAATGGTGAGAATTACGGACCCCTGTCGATGAGTTGGCAAAGCTTTCTTCAAGGCCGTTAGAAACAGGACCGGTTACGCCTTTGGTAAACTCGAGGGCAAATCTGATGGCTTCGATGGCTAACTTTGACAATGCTTTGGGTTCGATCGCCATGTGCCGATTTTGGCTGATGATGCTAGACGTCATATCGATCTTCGAGCTCGACTTCACCTGATCACAGATATTTCGACCTTGGCCTAATCGGGGAGTTTGGAAGCTCGATCGAATATCGAGCTTGGTTTTACCCGTATACAGATAGTCCCC
The DNA here is from genome assembly GCA_002018475.1 of Nicotiana obtusifolia. Taxonomy (NCBI): domain Eukaryota; kingdom Viridiplantae; phylum Streptophyta; class Magnoliopsida; order Solanales; family Solanaceae; genus Nicotiana; species Nicotiana obtusifolia. The sequence continues at coordinate 32,488 of MCJB01052528.1, read as the reverse complement.
TCATTTTTCAAGAGTAGACGACGAGGAACGATATAAGCCTCAGATTCTTACTTCGATATATCATGTAGTAAGTGACAAAAACATGATGTCAAATCCCCTTGTTTTTTGGAGAGTAAATGATGAGAAACGATACGAGCTTCCGATTCTCAAAACCGATAAATCATGACGACGAATTCATGACGTAAGTGATAAGAATTGTTGAAACATCCCATCGGTCCAATCTTCAAGGCATTAAATGTGTGTCAGTTAATGGTCGGCCGCTACAAGATGCGGACCGCTGTTTGAGAAAACTATAAATAGCGCTTTCATCCATTCATTTGAACATCTACATTCAAAGCTTTGCTCTTTGTTTTAAGAAAACTTCATCACTCTCATCTTCTGGTTTTTCGAAAACTTAAGTTTAAAACTTCTTCCCTTCTGGTTTTCTGAAATTTTTCATAAGTTATCTGCTAATTACACCTCCTCTTTTATCAACACCTTCTTTTCTCCTCTATTTAGAAGCAATGGCAAAGACTTCAAAGTCCGTTCCTCAAAAAGAAAAACCCACTTTCTCTAGACCGTCTGAAAACGTTTAGCCTACTGTCACTGAATAACTTGACACTAGAATCCCCTCTAAAGATGTTCGTCCCTGCGACGTGTCCAACCGAAGCCGATTTCAAGGTTGAGAAAACCTCCTCAGTACCGAATCAGTGTGAGCCGATCTCGAGGTACATATGTTCGGTCACTGGCAATGTCCTCGAGAAGGTCAAAGAGGACTACAACTGGGCCGATAAGATTGTAGTGGTCCTTAACCCCGAGGAATCAATCACCACCCATGTGGAGGGTTTTTTAAGTGTTTACACTTACCCTTTCACGCTGGGTCCCTCACATCCAGTTATCATAGCCTTTAGCAAAAGGTATGAGGTGACTCTCGGGCAGATTCATCCTTCGTTTTGAAGGATTGTAATTCTTCTACGTTTCTTCGTGAGCAAACTCGAGGGGTGTCCCTTTAGCCTCGATCAACTTATACACATGTATAGCCCTCGACTTTATCGAGGGGGATTGATCAAGCTTGCATGTCGGGCCACTAAGGCCCCATTCTAGAGCATCGACGAGGTTCGGGACCAAGGCTGGTTGGGCCGCTGTGTTCGAGTGAAGACCTCGGATTTAATCCCCACCGAGGATATGCCATTCCTGAGAAATGGAACATGAAACGTAAGTATAACTTTGCCTTTAAGATTTCTTTTATTGCTTTTCTTTTTCCTTCCTTCTCATCGATATTTTGTGATGGTGCAACTGTTGCTCAGATGCCGGACGTAGTTCCTCGACTCAAGGAGTGGGTCGAGGGTATCGCAACACAAAGATCTTATTTCGAGCGCTCATGGCACGAGCTTTTGAAGGGCCGATGGGAGGCATGTTCTCATGGTGATATTTTTTCTTTAAGTTACATTCGACCTTATTTTTACGTCGTCGATTTCTAACTTGTTTTACTTCCCTTTTGTAGGTTTATCAAAAGATGTTGAAATGAGGCCTCCATCCACTAATGATGATATTTACGTCGAGCCCCCTGCTCTGAAGCAAGATAAAGAAAAGAAAAGGAAAAAGGCTCCGAGTTCTCCGGGTCCTGGAAGAAGAGGCCAACGAAAATATTGGCGCGTAAGCCCAAGGGAAGTGCCAGTGGTCGAGCATTGTCCCCCGACTCACTCCATCGATTGAGGGATGAGTCTGAGGGGGAAGGAGAAGACTTCGATTTGGTGGCCAGTATGCTTCCACAACTCGAAGGGCAAGGGGCCTCCGAACCAGGGGTAGGGGAGGTCGATTTTCATCATGTCGGGGAGGCCGAGGTGGAGGAAGGAGCTGAGGTTTCCTGTGATGTAGGAAAAGTGCCGCAGGAAGCACTTGGTCTGTTAGAGATTGTCGAATCGCCCTCGTTCACAGAGTCGATGTTTAACGAGACCCAAGTAGCAAAAGAACGCCCCATCAAGGGAGTCCATAGATCGAAAGACCCTTTTCGTGGTTTTTTTGATGGTGTGGATTCGATGGTCGCGGAGGATGCTATTGGATTTGACGATTTAGAGATACCGAGGAAAGATCACCCTCTGAAACAAGCGGTCCTTTCTCGAGCCCGAAATTGATCAATCGATTCCCTGCCCCGAGTTCATATTTTGATCGGAAATGCACCGTTGTCTTTTCCCTTCTTGAGGATGCTCGGGTTCTTTCCGCCCTCGTAGGTGTTGCCAGCTATCTTGGTGCTTGGTGACCGAAGAGGATCAGGCCAAAAGAATGAGGTGGAAGCACCCTGCCTTTTTAACGAAGCTCAACAGGTGTTGAATCGGGTAACTTTGGATGTCCATTTATTATGTACTCAGATTTTGTCATAAATAATCATTACATTTTCCTTTTTGCTTGCAGGCCTAGGTACTTCATCATGAGGCTTTTCTCCGATACCGGGAAGAATTCAAACGCCACGAGGTCGAGACTCGAGAGCTTACTGAAAAGAAGGATGCTTACAAGCTTCTTAGTGAAAAATCCCAGGCTGAGCTAGAAGTGGCTTGGAAGGAGCATGCCGACCTGGTCGAGCAGGTAAGAAGAGTTTTTGAAGTTCGTGATAATGAGTCAGACATAGTGGCTAACAATCTGATCCCGCAGGTTCAAAAGAAGCTTGAAAAGATCGAGTAGCTCCAAGGGGAGGTGGATACGGTCAAAGCCGAGGCCGAAGAATGGAAGGAGAACAAAGATCACCTAGCCTCGGAGAAGGAGACTGCCCGAGCTCAGTTGGTTCAACTGAGGTTCAACTTCGGGCTGAAAAGGAGAAAAACGTGGTGCAGGCCAAAAAGATCGAGAGGCTTCAGTCTCAGCTGAACTCGGCTGTCTCCGGTCAAGAGAATCTAGCCAAGGAGCTTGAGACGGCCAAGACAGAGGTTGCCGTGGTTAGGGCCGAGGCCGATTATAAGGTGGCCCAGCGCAAGGTTGATGCAGATACGATTCAGGACGAAGCGAGACACATGGTGAAGCATGCGAAGTGGCAATCCCGAAGGGAGGCCCTCGAGGGAGTCCATGCTTAGAATTTTGACTTATTGGCTGAAATTGAGACAGCCAAGATATACGAAGCCAAGGCCAGAAAACTGGCTTATCCCAAAGAAGATTCCAAGGGGTCTGAAGAGTCGGGTGAGTATGATGGTGGCGAAGACCCCGTAAGCGATGATGTGGCCGATGAAGATTAGGCCATTTAGGATCTTTTTAGACGTTTTTTGCCTTTTGTTTTTTGTATTGTTCGCGAAAGATAAATGTTATGGCTTATGCAAAAAAAATAATAAGAAAGATAAAAAAAAAACATGGGTAATTTGGCAAATATATCTAATGTAAAGAGATTTTTGGTCAAGAATATGCACAAGTTAAATAGTACAAAAAAAATATTTCATAGCTTTTGTTGGCTTGTATTCAAGAAAAGTCTTTATTGGTAAAGCTAATAAAGGCCACTCAATATAAAGATGAGCGATTACGCAAACATGGAGATGAGGTCCTAGCTAGTAAAAGAAAGAATATGACTATTGACAGAAATTGTATTCTTCGACTAAGTAACCAGTTATGTGTACTAGATGTAGATGTGTTAAGACGAATTATCCTTGAGGAGCTCACAACTCTAGATATCCTGTACGTTTGGGGTCTAGTATGTGTATCATGATTGGAAGAAAATAGTATTTGTAGGAACAGAAAGACGGATGATTTCCTTAACCTTGTTTCTAACTGATTGACTTGTTAGCGTGTCACCATTAGCAACTCTTCAGGCCTACTACAACAACTCGAGATTTCAAAGTGGGAATAGAATGGAATCAAAGTGAATCTTATGACAAAACTCTTGAAACAATTAGAGGTAATAATTATGTGGTAAATTACAAATTGACTTACATAGTAGGTACATTTTTTTCTTGCCAAAACTTCTCTCACTGAGAATGAATATACACAAAGACACATGGATAGAAATTGTCAAATTCTATAGGGTCTATTGCCTACCATTTCTGATAGAAGATGACAAATTACTACACGATTTTGAAATTCTTCCCAAGAAACATTAGTCGCACGAGTATATCTTAATACCACATTTCATCAGCAGACATATGAGCACTCTGAACGTACTATAAGTTCATGAAGGATATGCTGAGAGCTTACATATTAAATTTGGAGGTAACATGTACGCTTATATATCTTTAGCTGAATTTGCTTACAATGTCAACTTTCAGTCTAGATTTAGGTGGCACTGTATGGAACCTTGTATAGTATATGATGTCGTTCTCCTATCGAACGGTTTGAAGCTTATGAGACTAACTTATTGGGACCCGACCTAGTACAAGAAGCTATGGACAAGGTCCAATTGATCAAACAGAGATTGTTTGCAGCTTAAAGTAGACAAAAGTCTTATGCTAATAAGAGAAGAAGAGATTTAGTGTTCACAATTGGGGACTGTGTTCCTAAGAGTCTCCCCTATGAAAGGTGTAATGCGGTTTGGGAAAAGAGGCGAGTTGAGCCCCAGATTTATAGGACCGTGTGAGATATTAGGCCGAGTGGGAGCGGTGGCTTATCGTTTGGCACTTCCTCCTGAGTTATCTTTTATTCACCCAGTGGTTTATGTCTCAATGCTAAGAAAATATATATCAGACTCATCTCAGGTGCTGGAAGCACCAACTATACAGCTTGATGAGAAGTTGTCTTACGAGGAAGAGCCGATGGCAATTCTTGATAGACAGATAAGAAAACTACGATCAAAAGAAATTGTGTTCGTGAAAGTCTTATGGAGAAATCATACTATTGAATAAGCTACATGGAAAATAGAAGATGCTATGCGAGTCAAGTATCCTCATTTATTTCAGTTTACAGGAACGTACCAGAGCTAAATTCGGGGATCGAATTTCATAAGGTGGGGAGAATGTAATACTCCTCATACAAAAAAAGGGCAATTAAGTAATTCACCCCAAAAAAAAGTAACAAATAAACAAATTAAAAAAAGGGAAGAAACCTACTTTAACTAAAAGAAGGTCAAAGCCACAACTAAAATAAAAGGGCCTGCAAATAGGCGAGCAGGGGCTGGCTCCTTCTCATTTTCTTTCTCACCTGAGAGCAGCTAGAGAACAAAAAAAAACAGCAGCTCTTTCTTCTTCAACTAAGCAAAACCGTCCCCCAAAGCTAGCCATGAAAACGCAACCAAAAGCTTCACAAAAAAAATAGTATAAACATTGACCCAAACACACCCGAAATCCAGTCCCAAAACACCTCAAATCAGCTCCAAAAATCAACACCAAACCCAGCTGAAAAACCTCGCCAAAATTAGCTCTAAAACCCAGCAAAAACAGCTCTGTTTTCCAGCTGAAAACTCAGCAAAATCAGCCATGAAAACCAGCTGAAAAACAGTCCGAAATCAGCTACAAAACCTCCCCAAAAACCACCTGAAACAACCCAAAATGCATTTATGTAAGATCTGAACGTGGATACGAATTTTCCAGTCAATATTGATGTCGCATGTCGAGTCTTCGATTTGGATTAGCTCCAACTTTCCGTCTTCACTCTTCTAGACAAAGTGTTATCGATGTACTAAAACTTGGTTTGGAAGTTTGTTTATTAACATATGAAAGGTCCTACTCTATTGAAGATTGAATTGGAGGAAGTTGTAGGAATTGCTCGAGGTGAAGCATTTGGAATTTCGGCACGAGTACTGTGAGTAGTAATCTTACTGCAATTTGTGTTTTCATAACTTGCATGATTTACATATGATTTTTAATATGAATATGTTACTGATTATTTTGAGTTGCACGTGGTACAAGTCTTTTACTCGATATGAAACCAAAATAGTTATTTGAGATGAGTACCGTGATTTTAAATATTTTCGTTGTCACTAGATCTGTTTTATCGTTACTTGAATTTACTGTTACCGAAAGGAAATTATATGATTTGATAAGAACTGAAATGCCCTATATTGTTTTAAAATAGTTTCTACGAGTATATACGGATTACAGAGACAAGTATAAATGGGAGTAGACATTGAAGGATCCCGTAGCTAATGGCGGGTTCGTTAGACCTGGTGAACATTGTAATTATTGATTACCGTTATAGCCCTCGCTAGTGGGAAGGTAGAACTAGCATACTGTTACCGATTTCCCTCGAGTAGGGACTACCGTTATACATGACTTCTGGTAAAGAAGTCCACAGTTATACTGATTACATGATCCGTTCAATGAAACCTCCCAAAATGTGAATATTGATATTATACAGTGGTTACCGAGCTTATTACTGAATTGTTAATTATATTTTACTACAAGAAAAGTGTGATGAGACTGAAAATTATTTATTATTTCTGAAAGGCATTTTTGTGTTATTTTCTCTTTGAGATACTAGCATATTTCTGACATGTCCCCAAATAAAAACGGTTGCGGTTAAGTGTTATTACTCACTGAGCTAGCGACTCATTCCCCGCTAATTTTTTACAGAGACAGCAGTTGACGCAGGCAAGTATCTCGTTAATTAGAGCGCACAGGTTGATATTTCTCGGTGAGCCTCGCACTTGTTCGCGTGGGCGGAGATTTTAATTATTGTTATGGTCTTTTCATTGAACTCTTAGAGTCGCTCCATAGTCATTATTTTAGTGTCATGCGTATTCTTTCCTTATTATAGTCTTATGTTGAGTATCGTTCTCATTTATCAAAGTTGGAGATAAATTAGTATTTTTAGTGGTTAGTTGGTGGTCTAGTTATGGTGAAAACTTGTATTGGTTAATTGACAAGTTGTCAATTGTTTGGCATAAAATTAGGATGTTTGGTTGTTGATTTAAGATAGAAAAGTTTTTGGGATGGTCCAAAAACAGGGGTAACTCTGTCCGTTTTTCTGTAAAATTTTCGATGAGGCTTAATTGGGAGCACTTGTTCCTAAGGGTCGGTCACAATCCTAAATTGGGTCGTGACAAAAAAGGTATGCAATTCCATATTTACTATGTTAGCAGAACTTTAGGTGAGGCTGAAACTAGATCCCTCACCTAGAGAAATTGGCGCTTGCCTTGCTAAGCTCCTCTAGGAAAATTGAAACCGTACTTTCAGTGCCACACCATACGTGTTGTGACTACTTACCCATTGAGAAATATAATGCATAAACCCGAACTCTTGGGATGGTTAGCCAAGTGGTCCGTTGAGGTAAGCGGGTACGACATTGAGTATCGGCCCCAACCACCATTAAATCCCAAATTCTGGCAAACGTTGTGGCCGATTTTATACCGGCATTGGTACTCCAAGTCGAAAGAGAGCTATTGTTGAACTCGGGGACTCCTTGGGGATATGGGCCCTCTTTACAGTTGAGGCCTCAAACGCGAAGGAGTACGGACTTGGCATCGTGTTAAAACCACCAAAAGGTAATGTGGTTAGACAATTTATTAGAACTATAAGATTGACTAACAATGAGGCTGAATATGAGGCTGTGATTGCAGGTCTCGAACTAGCCAAAAGTTTGGGGGGCGAAAATGATTGAATCTAAGTGCGATTCACTCCTTGTGGTAAAACCAAGTTATTGGGACCTTCGAGGTAAGAGAAGAACGAATGCAGAGATACCTAGATAAATTACAGGTAGCACTACACCGATTCAAGGAATGGACTACAACACGTGCCTCGAGACTAAAACAACAAGGCTGATGCCTTCGCTAATTTGGGGTCATCGGTAGAAAACAATGAGCTTAATTCAGGGGTAGTCGTACAACTAATGAAATCGGTAGTTGAAGAAGGCCACGTCGAAATCAACTCAACGAGCCTAACATGTGGAGAAACAAATACATAGAATACGTGAAAACCGAAAAATTGCCCTCGAATCCAAAGGAATCGAGGGCCCTACGTACGAAGGCAGCCCGATTTAGTTTGTTCGAGGATGGAACCTTAGTTAGAAAAACATTTGACGGCCCAATCGCGATATGTTTGGGACCGGGGGATACCGAATACGTTTTGAGGGAAATTCACAAAGCACTGGTCCGGAAAATAACCAGGGCCGATTACTACTGGATCGACATGAAAAAAATGCAACGGACTTTATGAGAATATGTGATGAATGCCAAAGTCATGCTCCGATAATTCATCGAGCCGGAGAGCTTCTACATTCAGTCTTGTCACCATGGCCATTCATGAAATAGGGGATGGACATCGTTGGCCACTTTCACGGGCACCAGTAAGGCTCAATTTATTTTATTTATGACTGGCTATTTTTCTAAATGGATGGAAGCGCAAGCATATGAGAAGGTCAGAGAAAAAGAAGTCATTCGATTTTATTTGGGACAACATTATATGTTGGTTTGGAATTCCGATCGAGATTGTGTGCGACAACGGGAAATAACTTATTGGCAGCAAAATAAACAAGTTTCTCGAAGACCATAAGATCAAAAGGATCTTATCTACTCCCTACCACCCTAGTGGGAACGGACAAGCAGAATCCACCAACAAAACCATAATCCAAAACCTCAAAAAGAGGTTGATCGACGCTAAAGGAAAAAGAAAGGAAATTCTGCCTGAAGTCATATGGGCATATCGAACAACTTCGAAGTCTAGTACCGTGGCCACCACGTTCTCGCTGGTTTACGGTGCCGAAACTTTGATACGTGTAGAAGTAGGAGAACTGAGTCTCAGGCTCCGATATGCTACCGAAGAAGCAATAACGAGATCTTGAACACAAATCTAGAACTACTAGATGAGAGACGTGATGCCACCCTCATTCAAATGGCAGCCCAAAAATAGCGAATCGAGAGGTATTACAATCGAAGGGTCAATCTTCGACACTTCAATGTCGGGACTTGGTATTGAGGAAGGTCACATTAAACACTCGAAATCCAAACGAGGGAAAACTAAGACCAAACTAGAAAGGTCCGTATCAAGGTATTGAGATCACCAGAAAAGGGTCGTAAAAACTCGGGACAATGAATGGTGAACAATTACCGAATAACTGGAACATAACCCACCTGAAGCGATATTATTGCTAAAGTACGGCCCCAGCCATCTTCTTTTCCTAAGCTACATTTTTAACTAACACTTGTAGTTACTCAACACAATTTTTTAGGCCTGAAAGCACGTGTTGCACTCTTTTTCTCTTTGTCCGGTTTTGTCCCAAATGGGTTTTTTCTGCAAGGTTTTTAACGAGACAACAATGAAATCGTGCTAACTTAGAATCAAAGTCAACAGTATTCGGGCCTTATCTATGACAAACCCCAAACACTAAAGGGCATAGTCCGGGGGGAATGTTATGAGATTTTCTATAGAGGCCAAACGGTCGATTGAACTGTGCCCACATAGATCACCCGAGCCTGGACACAAAATACAAGTTTAATTTTGTATACTATGCACAAGATTGAAAGGAAGTCTATGCCTTTTTGAAGTCAAAATTCCTATCCTCTCAAAGATTTTTTCGTTTGATTCCCCAAAGACATCGAGCCCGAGAGCCATTTCACTCGGGGATTGCCACTTGGGCATTGCATGAATTAAAAGGCTACGGCCATTCCGAGTTAACAATACTCGAGGCATGAAGCTTATCTGGCAATGCCTGAATTTAAAGGCTAAGACCATTCTGGGTTAGCATAACCCGAGGGCATAAAGCTATTTGGCAGTGCCTGAATTAAAAGGCTACGGCCTTTCTTGGTTAACAAAACTCGAGGGCATGAAGCTTATTTGGAAATGCCCAAATTTAAAGGCTAAGGCCATTCCAGATTAGCAAAACCCTAGGGAACAAAGCTTATATGGCAGTGCCCGAATTAAACAGGCTATGGCCATTCCGTGTTAGTAAAACCCGAGGGCACAAAACTTATTTGGCAATGGCTACGGCCATTTCGGGTTAGCAAAACCTTAGGTCACAAAGCTTATTTTTCAATGCCTGAATTAAAAGAATATAGCCATTCCAGGTTAACAAAACTCGAAGGTACAAAGTTTATTTGGCAATGCCCAAATTAAAAGGCTAAGGCCATTCCGGGTTAACAAAACTCGAGGGCATGAAGCTTATTTAGCATTGCCTGAACTAAAAGGATAAGGCCATTCGGGGTTAACAAAACCCAAGGGCAAAAAATTTATTTGATAATGCTCCAATTAAATGGCTAAGGCCGTTCCGGGATAACAAACCCGAGGGATGAAGCTTATTTGGCATTGCCCGAACAAAAAGGCTAAGGCTGCTTTGGGTTAACAAAACTCGAGGGCATGAAACTTATTCGGCATTGCCCGAACTAAAGGCAAAGGCCATTTTCGGGTTAACAAAACCCGAGATTACAAAAGCTTACAAAAACACACTCTTGGCAAATCATACCCTAAAAAGCATAAGTGTTATGAGGAAAAGTTTTCGGTAACACCGAACCCCTGTGAAGCCTAAACACAAAGTAATGTTAAAGGCAAGGTTTATTCAAATCTTCGAACATAACCTAACTATTTCATGGTAAGGCATTCCTTTGTGAATACAAATAAAAGGAGAAATTCAAAAGCTGTGAAAGGGAAAAGCCTTATACATATCAAAATTTCTTTACAAGAGCTGAATAGCCCCGATCCAAATTTTTTACAAAGGCTGAACAGCCTCAATAAAAGATGGTACAAAAAACAAAAGGCAAAAATGGCCTAAAAAGATCCTAAATGGCCTAATCTTCATTGGCCGCGTCATCGCCTACGGGGTCTTCACCATCATCAGACTCACCTGACTCTTCAGACCCCTTGGAATCTTCCTCGGGATAGGCCATTTTTCTGGCCTTGGCTTCAAATATCTTGCCTGTCTCGATATCAGCCAATAAGTTAAAATTTTGAGCACGGACTCCCTCAAGGGCCTCCCTTCGGGATTGCCACTTCGCATGCTTCACCATGTGTCTCGCTTGGCCTTGAATCGTATCAGCATCAACCTTGCGCTGGGCCACCTTATCATCGGCCTCGGCCCTAATCACGACAACCTCTGTGTTGGCTGCCTCAAGCTCCTTGGCCAGATTCTCTTGACCGGAGACAGCCGAGTTCAGCTGAGACTGAAGCCCCTCGATCTTTTTGGCCTGCACCAAGTTTTTCTCCTTTTCAGCCCGAAGTTGAACGTCAGCTGAAGCTAACTGAGCTCGGCAGTCTCGTTTGGAGGAGGAGGGTGCTTTGTTAAAAGAGTTTGATATTGACATCCATGACAATATAGGAAGTGAAAATCTAGTGGCGGATCACTTGTCTCGTTTGGAGGAGGAGGGAAAGCCATATTATGGCCTTGCAATGAATGACTCTTTCCCTGATAAGAAAAGTTTGGCCCTTTCAAGGAAATAGATACCATGGTTCATGAATTTGGCAAATTTTCTTGTGAGTGGTATCATTCCGGATGAGTTCTCTTCAAACCAAAGAATGAAGCTCAAGAGATATTATCAAGACTATATTGGGATGAACCATACCTTTTTCGGATTTGCACGGATGGGTTAAGTAGAAGATGTGTGCCGGAGGAGGAACAAAGTGATATTCTTGGGCTTGTCATTCTTCGCCCTATGATGGTCATCATGGTGGAGCAAGAATGGCGGCTAAAGTTCTAAGTTGTTTTTTTATTGTCCTACTCCCTACAAAGATAAAAATGAGTTAGTGAAGAGATGTGATGAATGTCAACAGGCCGATGGAATCTCAAAGGAACTTGAGATGCCCCTTACAACCATCTTGGAGATTTATGTCTTTGATGTTTAGGGTATTGACTTTCTGGGTCCTTTCGTGAATTCGTGTGGAAACACCTATTTTTGGTTGCAGTGGATTATGTGTCTTGATGGGTTGAATCCATTGCCTACCTAATAATGAGGCTAAAAGTGTGGTGGCTTTCTTGAAGAGAATATTTTTACTAGATTTGGGACTACGCGGGCAATCATAAGTGATGAAGGGTCACATTTTCTCAACAAGGCTTTTGCTACTTTACTTGGCAAGTTTGGTGTTACTCACAAAGTGACAATTCCCCGTCATCCACAAGTTAGTGTTCAAGTGGAAGTCTCTAGTCGGGAGATAAAGTATTTTGTCCAAGATGGTGAAGAAAGGGATTAATGCTAGATTCAAACTTGATTATATTGCACCTGAAATGCATGAGGAAATACCTATGTGTGAAATTGAGACAGAAGACATTACTACTGAGCTAGATTACTGGAAGAATGATATAGTATGCTATGTTTTGGGTACACATCCTCCATTCTTTGTTCTGAATGGTTATGTCCAAAGGATGTGGGGTGAATATGGGATTGATAAGGTGTTAATGTTAAAAAATGGTATTGTTCTGGCTAGGTTTGATAATAAGGAGGGAAAAAATGAGGTGATACACGGGGAATCTACCATTTTGACAACAAGCCATTTATAGTCAAAGGGTGGGATTGAGAAATGGAGTTTACTAGAGAGGAATTATACACAGTGACAATCTGGGTCAGCTTCCATGGCTAGATTTCAAATACTGGAGTCATAAAGAGCTTAGTAAAATTGATAGTCTAATTGGTAGGGAACTAATGGTGGATAAGCATACAGAATAGAGAAAGGGTTTGAGTTTTGCTAGATTACTCATAGAATTAAAAATGAATGAAAAGCTGCCTGATAAAGTCGTTTATAAGAATGAGAAGGGGGTATTAATGGAGCAGAGCGTATAATATGATTGGAAGCCCACACTGTGCAAATGTTGTAAGAAGTATGGACATGATGAACAGTCTTGTAGGGCAAAGATAGCTCAACAAACTGTTCCTAAGAAGCAGAATGAAGATGGAAAAAAATAAAAGGAACACCATGTTGTTCCTAATGTAAACACAAGAGATGGTACTGCGGAAAGAGGTATTAAGGTGACTGAAGGTGTACAAATTGGTAGGCCAAACAATGAAGGATGGGTGACTCCTATGAATAGTATCAGAACTAGAAAGTCCAAGCAACCAGAGAACAGGATGGCTAATCTGAATACCTTCCAACCACTAGAAAAAGCAGGGACAAGTAATAAAGTGTGGCAATTTGTTTCAGGGAAAAAGAGTCCAGCGAAGAAAAGGGGTGATTAGATCAACCCTCCCTTGAGTAATGGATAGCATCATGTGTTGGAATGTTAGGGGTATGAATACCCCTAACAAACAAAAGGAGGTAAAGCTCATTTGTAACAGAGAAATATTGGTATGGTAGGGCTTTTGAAAACAAAAATTAAAGACAATAAGATAGATCAGTTGGCAAGTAGTATGTTTGGAGGGTGGGGATTTATAACAAACCTAGACCTCCACTATAATGGGAGAGTATAGTTGACATGGAGACCTGACTAGTTCCAAGTGAGCCGTCTTAGTAAACTGATCAGGCAATTACATGCCAAGTGAAACATGTTAGTTCGCAAGCAGCATTTCTCATGACTGTTGTGTATGTATTCAACACAAGGGAGGAGAGAAGAAGCTTGTGGACCTATTTAAAAGGTATTAGACAGGGTGTCAGCATGCCTTGGTTGGTTATGTGAGACTTTAATTTTGTGCCGAAAGTTAGAGTTTGAGGTAATCCTATACGTACAGGGGAGATAATGGACTTCCATACTTGTGTGGAGGCTTGTGGACTTTTGAACTACCATGTACTAGTAATAGATACACTTGGAGTGATAGGCATGGAAATAACAGAATATTATTGAAGATAGATTTGGTGTTTATAAATGATGAATGGCTTAACTCTATGCCTGATTTTAAGGGCCAACACCTTCCGGAAGGAATCAGTGACCACTGTCCGGTGAAGTTGTCAACTATAACTGCAACATGAAGAACTAAAGTAGCCTTTAAGTATTGTAATGTCTGGTCTACTCACCCAGAATTCCTTCATATAGTGAGGCAAGGTTGGGAACAGCAGGTGGATGGTTGTAGTATGTTCAAGGTGGTAAGGAAATTAAAAATGCTAAAGAAGAAGCTGAAGCACCTGAACATGCAACACTTTAGAAATATTACAGATATTACAGAGAAAGACAGAGTAGAACTTGTTCAAGCTCAGGCAGCACTGCACCTTAATCCTCTTGATGTACAATTGCAACAGGTAGAAAGGAGAAATTTCTAAAGTTCAGGCAATCCTCTTATTTGGCTGAGATGTATATGCAACAAAGAAGTAATACAAATTGAAATAAATTGGGAGATTATAACACCAAATATTTCTACACAATAATAAAGCAGAGAAAATTGCAATAAAGTATTGTGCAGTTATCAGACAACCAAGGTAGAATACATACCGATCAACAAACCATTGCATCCATATTTATGGACTATTATCAGGAGTTATTGGGCAGAAAGAGAAACAGTGAGTGAGAGCATTTCACAACTTCATAAAGAATGGACATGTACTAAACACGGATCAACAATTAAGTCTTCAAAAACTATATACAGCTAAAGAGTTTAAGGATGCTACGTTTAGTACAAAGGTGATTAAAAGTCCTGGACCTGACAGTTATGGAAGTGGTTTCTTCAAGGATGTTTGGTCCATTGTGGGGGATGAAGTTACAGATGCCATTCCTTAATTCTTGAGAAATGGCAAATTGCTGAAGCAGATTAACTCTAGTATTATAGCTCTAATACTAAAGTAGAGGATCCTCAGTTTGCTAATCAATACAGACCTATTTCGTGCTGTAATACGATATATAAATGTATATCTAAAGTCATTTGCCAGGGCTAAGAAAGGTTATTGGAGTTTTGGTTGCTGAAAACCTAGCAGCATTTGTGGAGGGGAAGTCCTTAATTTACAATGTCTTGATTTGACTTGATTTACTAAGGTATTATACTAGGAAAACTACACCTAGATGCTTGATGAAGATTGACCTCAAGAAGGCTTTTGATATAGTTAGCTGAGATTTCTTATAAGAGGTTCTGAAAGGGTATGGGCTTCCACAATATTTTGTCCATCTAGTAATGAGCCGTGTCACTTCTACTAGCTTCACTGTTCGAGTTAATTGAGAGGGGCACGGCTATTTTACAGGTAAGAGAGGCTTAGACAAGGTGATCCTATATCTCCTCTATTGTTTGTGATTGTCATGGAATATTTGACGAGAGTCCTTAGGAGGATGAGTGAATTGCCAGACTTCCAATTCAATCCAATGTGCAAAAGCACAAAGCTCACACATTTAATTTTTTCTGATGATTTGATGCTATTATGCGAAGGCAATCTTACCTCCATCTATAGAATAATGGAGGCCATTAGTCATTTCAGTGAAGCATCTAGACTGGAAGCAAATTTGGACAAGTCAAATATTTTCTTCGCAGGCATTGATGAAGATAACCAACAGAAGATTCTAAGAAGCACAAATTTTTCAATAGGTTCTTTACATATAAGGTACTTAGGCTTTTATTTATGTTCAAAGAAGAGGAGTGAAGTGGAATGTCACAAGCTTGTAGAGAAGATCACAGAAAGAATAAGAAGTAGCTTTTCTAAGTAGCTGTCTTATGCTGGCAGATTACAGATAATTAATGTTGTTCTTTTCTCTATATACAAATTTTGGGGGGCTATGTTCATGCTACCACAAAGTGTGATAAAAGAAATTGATAGAAAGTGCAGGAAATTCCTCTGGGGGAACTCTGAAGGGCAAAGAAAAGTATCTCTGATAGCCTGGGGCAAAGTGTGTAAGCCTAAAAAGTTTGGAGGTTTGAACATTAAAGGATGTAAACTATGGAATATTGCATCAATTGGCAAGCTGCTATGTCAAATAGTTACTAAAAAGGATATGTTGTGGGTTAAAAGGGTACATGGGGGTATAAAGAACTGTAGAGACATTTAGAAACATAAACCACCTCAAGAATGTAGTTGGTACTGGAAGAAGTTTAATTCATTGGAAAAAATAATGGCACAATGGTATAATAGAGACACATATAAGCTAACTCCAAATGGCACATATTCAGTAACATGTAGCTATAATACAATGCTTGGGGACGTGACAAGGATGAGAGAAGTTGACTTAGTTTGGAGTGATGTAATGTTGTCTAGATAAAGAATCATCTTATGGCTTGCTTATCGGGATAAATTTCTAACAAAGGGAAAGTTACTGAGGCTAAATATACTCATTGATGGGAACATGAATTGCTACTTATGTGAGCTTGGAGTTCCAGAAACTCAGCTGCACCTTTTTGCTGAATGTGAATGGGTCACTAAAGTAAGGGAAAAACTTGCTACATGGACTGGTATCTCTCTCCCACTGAATCCTGCTAGAAGCATCCTGCAATGGATCAGAAACAGATAATGGAGGCCATTCAGAAAAGAAGTTGGTTCTACTGTTTATGGGGCCATGATTTACTATACATGGCAAGTTAGAAATTGGAGGATATTCAGAAAACTAAATGTAAATTTTGAGTTTATAGTTTTATAGATTCAAAAAGAATTTAGGGAGAGAATTAGCAACTAGAAACTGTCAAGTTTTGATTAATAGGCTCTGTAAGTAGATTACACAGATGGGAAGTTGTCTTTCGGAGGTCTTAGTTTCTGAGCACCCTTCCTAGAAGGTGGTTTGTAAAGCTTTTTGGTTGTTATGGTAATATTCACAGTTTATTACCAAAAGAAATTAAAGTTAGCTCTAATAAAGAGTTTTACTATAATATATAATATTAAGATTATATAATAGGACGATTTTGACTAAGAAAATATAAATGTTGAAGATAATCCCGATCTTTTTCTAATATATTGGTCTTTATTGTGAGAGAATATGTGAGTGTCATTTAAATTGTTTTTTAACGTGCAACATTCAAATATTTTTATTTAATGAGAGTGTATCAAGTCAACTTTCATCTTAATTGAACGTCATAGTTTGATTTTATATCAACGACTAAGAAAAAACTTTATACTTCAAGTTGTTCAATAGTAAACCTTTCACCCAAGTAGTGATCACGAGTTTAATTAGCTTTCATCGATTGCATGTTGAGAAAATAAAGTTAAGACCGAAGAGATTCAAATAGCGTTATTTGAATATAATATAATTCATGATTTTACTATCACATATATATATATATAAATTAACAAGTTGTTCAACTTAAAAAGCAAAAATAATTTTTGAAAATTAGTCATCATAACTATTATCAATCCAAGTATAGCCTGGAAAAGAATTAGAGAATGTATTATTTGAAAGACCTAATAACCAAGAAAAAGTACACAAAGTGTAGCTTTGCTGGCTATTCGGATAGTGAGATGATTTTGGTGGGAAACATGCTCTTATATTCCCGCCATTTATAGAATGCATGAACCAAAACGACGTTGCAATTTATATCCACGCAGCAGCACTTCAATTGACAGCTCACTGCTCCTCCAAAAGTACCAATATACCCTTCACTGTTACATAATTCCAACAGACAATCAGTGTAATTTCTTGTAAATCCGAGGCTTTTCATATCAGTGATGAATATAAACATCAAATTCCCAAAACCCCGTCGATTTTCAAATCAGTCATTCGCTCCCATTCTCTAAACCCCTTTCTTTCACTCAATACTTCCTTAGAAATTCGCAGTTTTCATTTTTGTTCATCAATTTTTGTCATTACTTTCCAATCGTTTCTTCGTGCTCAGATTTTCAATATTTTTTTCACTGTTCGATCCGTTTTTCAGTGCTCATTGGAGCACTTTTCGTGTTTATGAAATATAGTACTATTTCGAAACCCTTAATCTGCTCATTGCGCCCCGCGCACTACCCTCAACTGTCGAGTTTTGAAACTCTAATATGGTTTTGTTTTCTTTGCTCTACCCGTAAGAACGAACTGTGTGAGTTTCCCCCCTTTATTTGCTTCTTTAATTTGAGCACGTTCCTCTTTGCATGTGACTTCAGAAATCCTAATTTGTGGTTAGAATCCCAGTTTTGTTACTGCGTCGGGCTTTTTCAGGGTTCGTGCTTTATCAAGTGGAATATATCTGGAATCATTTGTCACTTTTTAGTAGATTCGCCAACCCTAGTTTTGAGGTTGGAGTCTAAGTTTTTGACTATGATGTATTGTGTTGGAGTCGAGTGGAGCATTGGAGCAACTGTAAAGTTATCTCAGTGTGTCTTATAGATTACAGATCATCATGATAGGTTGCGTACATTATGCCCCTGGGATGTGGCCCTTCTCTAGACCTAAATGTGGGATGCCTCATGCAGGGTGCCTTTTAGTCTAATTTTATGAATATTGGTGTTTTCGAGAGTTTGTTGATGTGTGAAATATGATGTATTGCGTGGGGCATTATACTACTTTGTTTTTGAAGCGTGTGTTACAGAACCCTAAATTGGGGCTTGAATTGGAGGTTGTGTTTTTGGGGGGTAGTCTTTTGTGTGAAATATAGTACTATATTGGTTAGACTTTTGTTATCTTTGTTTTCGAGAGCTTGTTATTTATTATGCAGTAGCTTTAGTGAACCTTATTTTGTCATACTTGGAGAATTTGGTGTTATTTTGTTTCTGTGAGTTTAAAGTGTCAGCTCTTGACCATTCGGTGTTGCATTGTTTTACTATGCGGGTACAGGAATCCCCAAGTTTATCGGAATAAGATAAAGCTTTTGTTCTTGTCCAGTACATACCATATTTAATTAAAGTTGGTCAATTTGTATAATGTGGAAATCTTCTGTAGGCTCTTAATATATTCGGTGTTCTTCTCAAGTTTTTCTATAATTCTGTTGAAAGTCCAATAATTTCCATGAGAACATGTATATTGAGTATCAACTTCACACACAAAAAAGTATAAATTGTGTCTCAATAGTGTTATGAGTTGTTCATTAATTGTGGTGGGTCCTGTGTTGTTTTTATCAGGAAGATGCATCAATCAGTTAAAATATGCTTTCTTGGAAATTAAATTTTTCTGAAAATCATAGATTATGGTGGCTATCACAGTAATTTCACATTTTCCTTTCCCTATTTTTAATTTATCTCCAAGTTATTGTATATCCTTAAAGAGTCTCTTCATGTCTTGCATTTTGAATTTCCCATAGCTCGAAGGGCTGTGCTTGGCAATTCATTAATTGACCTTATTTGTTGCATACCATGAAATTGCATTGGATAATTTGTGCTTGGGTAGAAGAATCATCCTTAACAATGTAGAGGAGTGCATATTTTGTGAATTCTTTTGCACATTGGGGAGCATTATTTACTTATTCTCTTTTATCTACAAAAAACTAAATACTTCTTTTAATGAGAAATTCCGCAACTTATAACTAATTCAGTACTTATTGACAGAAATGGCGAGACATTGGGTTCTGGTGAGTGATACGTCTCATAGATATAACTATGAAAACAGTGTGAGATTGTCCATATGAGTTTCAGGTTTTTTGAAATTCTAAAGGAATTATGATTTAACAATGCTTATTCAGCAGACATATTTTAGATTTTTGAAACTGGAGTTGTTGGAATTTAGAGCGGATCTCTTAAGACTGCATTTGTTATATTCTCCTTCTTTCAGTAACTTGTGCACTTTTTGTGTTTTCTTGTCCAGATTAGTCTAGGAGTCATAGCCATACAATGCCAGAACAAACACAAGGAAATGGTCCCCCTGCTAATGGGAATGCGGCAGGTGGAAATACTTATACAATTGACTTGAACACTTTTAGTAGGCGACTGCAGGACTTATATTCACACAGGCGTGAACATAAAGATGAGTTTTGGGGCTCTTCTGATGTTCTTGCTATAGCTACTCCACCACCTTCAGAGGACTTGATATACTTGAAATCCTCAGCTGTAAATATTTGGTTACTTGGATATGAGTTCCCGAGACTATAATGGTCTTTGGAAACAAGCAGATACATTTTCTCTGTAGCCAAAAGAAAGCTTCATTGCTGAATGTTATGAAATCGACTGCTAAAGAAGCTGTAGACGTGGAAGTTATCATGCATGTGAAGGCCAAAAGCGAGGATGGATCTACTCAAATGGACAACGTGCTCCATGCTATCCGTCAGCTGTCAATATCAGATGCTCATGATGCCCCTGTTATTGGATATATTACACGAGAAGGCCCTGAAGGAAAGCTCTTGGAGACATGGACTAAGAAGATAAAAGATTCTGGCCTTCAGCTTATTGATGTGTCAAATGGACTTTCTGACCTTTTCACTGTGAAGGACCAAAATGAGCTAACAAACGTGAAGAAAGCTGCACATCTGACTGCTTTTGCTATGAATAACTTTGTTGTTCCAAAGCTTGAGAAAGTAATTGATGAGGAGAAGAAAGTAACACATTCCTCATTAATGGATGACACAGAAAAGGCCATTCTGGACCCTGCTAAAGTCAAAGTGAAGCTGACAGCTGAGAATGTTGATATTTGTTACCCTCCAATCTTTCAGAGTGGTGGTATTTTTGATCTTAGACCCAGTGCTACAAGCAATGATGATGGTTTGATTATGATTCTGCCAGTGTCATCATATGTGCAATTGGTTCACGATACAGCAGCTATTGTTCGAATCTTGCCAGAACGTTTCTAATTGATTCCACTCAGATGCAGACTAAAGCTTATGAAGTACTTCTTAAAGCCCTGGAGGCAGCAATTGGTGCATTGAAAGCTGGTAACAAGGTTGGTGCGGTTTATCAAGCAGCTATTGCTGTGGTTGACAGGGACGCTCCTAAATTGGTTAACAACCTGACAAAATCTGCTGGGACAGGGATCGGTCTTGAGTTTCGGGAGTCGGGGTTGATCCTTAATGCTAAGAATGATATACTGTTGAGACCGAGAATGGTTTTCAATGTGTCACTTGGTTTCCGCAATTTGCAGAATGAGACCAAAAGTGAAAAGAGTTGAAAATTTTCACTTTTGCTAGCAGATACAGTGATTGTCAGAAAGGATGGCCATGATGTGATCACCCATTTGAGCTCCAAAGCTTTGAAGGATGTGGCCTATTCCTTCAATGAAGATGAAGAAGAAGAGGAGCCGCAAGTGAAAACCAAGTCCAATGGTAGGGAGACCATGCATGCCAAGGCAACACTTAGGTCTGACAATCATGAGATTTCAAAAGAAGAGAATAGGAGGCTGCACCAGGAAGAACTTGCCCGTCGGAGGAATGAAGAGACTGCTCGACGTCTTGCCGGTGCAGAAAACTTAACTGGGAATAGCAGGGGCACTGCTAGGACTTCGACTGATGTTGTTTCCTATAAGAGTATCAATGACCTGCCACCACCCAGAGAAATGGTTATTCAGGTTGACCAGAAGAATGAAGCCATCCTTCTACCAATATACGGTAATATGGTTCCTTTCCATCTGGCTACTGTTAAGACTGTTTCAAGCCAACAGGACAGCAACCGTAACTGCTACATCCGAATCATATTTAATATTCCTGGTGCCCCTTTCTCACCTACTGATGCAAATGCATCAAAGAATCAAGGTGCCATTTACCTTAAGGAAGTTTCATTTCGTTCGAAGGGTCCTAGGCACATAAGTGAGGTGGTCCAGGTGATTAAAACACTTCGACGTAATGTTATGGCAAGGGAGTCCGAGAGAGCTGAAAGAGCAACTTTAGTGACTCAGGAAAAGCTTATCCTTGCACGGAATAAAATCAAGCCAGTTAAGCTGCCTGACTTGTGGATCCGTCCCACATTTGGTGGTCGTGCACGAAAGCTTACTGGTACACTGGAAGCTCATGCCAATGGTTTCCGGTATTCAACCACAAGACAAGATGAACGTGTTGACATCAGGTATGGTAATATCAAGCATGCTTTCTTCCAGCCAGCAGAGAAGGAGATGATTACCCTTCTTCACTTTCATCTGCATAACCACATCATGGTGGGGAACAAGAAGACCAAGGATGTTCAGTTCTATGTTGAGGTAATGGATATGGTCCAAATGGTTGGACGTGGAAAGAGGTCTGCATATGATCTAGATGAGATTGAGGAAGAACAGAGGGAAAGAGATCGGAAGAACAAAATCAACATGGACTTTCAGAATTTTGTGAACCAGGTGAATGATATTTGGAGCCAGCCTCAGTTTAAGGGACTCGACCTGGAATTTGATCAACCTCTGAGAGAACTTGGGTTCCATGGGGTGCCCTATAAATCATCCGCTTTCATTGTACCAGCCTCCAGCTGTTTGTTTGAGCTGATACAGACCCCATTCCTTGTGATAACTCTAAGTAAGATTGAGATTGTTAACTTGGAAAGAGTTGGATTTGGTCAGAAGAACTGTGATATGGCTATCGTTTTTAAGAACTTCAAGCATGACATCATGCGGATAGATTCAATCCCTATTTCATCCCTTGATGGTATCAAGGAATGGCTCGATACGACTGACATCAAGTATTATGAGAGCAAGGTGAATCTGAATTGGCGTCAAGTGTTGAAGACCATAACTGATGAGCCACAGAGGTTTATTGATGATGGTGGCTGGGAATTTTTAAACTTGGAAGATACTGACTCATCATCTGGAGATTCAGAATCAGACTAAGGTTATGAACCTTCAGATGCTGAACCTGAGTCAGATTCTGATGATGATGAGTCTGATTGTGAATCTTCGGTGGAGTATGAAGATGATGAGGAGGAAGATGAAGATGAAGAGTCAGAGGAAGAAAAAGGTAAAACGTGGGAAGAGCTGGAGAAAGAAGCAAGCTATGCAGATAGGGAGAATGGGAATGAATCAGATAGCGAGGATGAGAAGAGGAAAAGAAAGAAGAATTTTGGCAAGTCACGAGTTGGTCCAAGTTCTGCTGCCAGCAAGCGAATGAAGTTCAGGTAGATGTGTTAGAATGCCGTTTCTTTATTACTTTCCTTCAGGATGCGCGGAATCAAGCTGCGTAGAAATAGTTGTCTTAACGTATTCTGGATCTTAGAATTGCTTTCATTTTGTTTCTTCTTTCGCTGCTTTTGGTTCCAAGTAGGTGGTAATTTTGATCTTGTAAATTAGTAGCGTCAAATCTGTGGAAACATATTTCTAATGCTTTTATTTGTTCTGTCTTTGAGAAACCTGCAGATTGTTTGTCTGAAAGTTGCATATATTTGGCAAATTGTCTTGGGACGAATTTTAAACATGTCATATTAGAATTGCTAGCTGTATATGTCTTAGCTTGGCCTTTTCATTTTATTCTTTTTAGTATGTGATTCTACTGATTTTGTTAATATTTTTGTAGCAATAAGCCAATCTGCTAGATCATACACTCCACATATGAGCACAGAAAATTGCTCCCAAGAGACACGGCAGGCATATTGATCATGAGTAGAATCTCATAGCCAATAAATAAATAACAATGGGATAAGTGATGATTTTCATTCCATTGTTAACATTGACAGGCATACCTCTGTTCAAGGTACTTCCTATAATTCTACCGGATTTCAACATCAAAGCTGCATCAAATGTTAGTTCTCATAACGTGTTCCAGCCTCAGTTGTCTGAAAATCAGAAGTCGCCTCTCTCAATTGGTTATCCACGGGAAAGGAGAAAAAGCAAAAAACAAAAAAGATGCATATGATTTCGAATACATCTTCCCATATTTGCGCTGTTGCCCCTAGTTCTTCAAGTAGCTTAACTGGAAGTAGAACTAAAGGGGGGGATAAAACACGTAAATAACACCATATTTCTAATTTTGCCTTATGCAATCAAGCGGTAGGATGTTGCGCAACATAGTACTATGGTGGTAATTTGCGAATGGCTGTTCGAATTCGGACGGACAAATTGCCAAAAGTGTCAGCCACATACATTCATCAACTGGTACCAGTTTCAGATCATTTCACAAAAGATTTAAGCCATGCAGTCACATCTCACTTCAAGCTGTAGTAGCCTAGTGCATACCTATGACACATCTGTATCCAAATATTTACAAGCTTATAGTATATGCGATAATGCTAAATACTCCCAGGTATTTCTGTAACACTAAACGATCGGTAGAACACGACCTTCTGTACTATAAGAGACGAGCATTTATCCTACTTGTCCTTGAAAATGTAGTTGAATAACAACTGCCTAAGTTCTGAAAAATGAGAAGACAACGTCAATAGATGAACTGAAACTTAACCCAACTTAAGTTGCACAATCTTATGTTACACCAATAAACTACTTCGCAAACACAGAAAAAGAGAGCACCACTATGGTACAAGAAAGACCGAAGTCTAAACTCAGTTGTCTCATAAATATTTTACAGCTGCTTATCATGACCTTATGTAGCCTAAACATATGGCCTAGAACGGAATAGCAGGCTACCACTGTCACTCTTTACCTAAACCTGGGTCGTTTGGATATGTTGCTAGTGAGATTTCTTCTCTCTGAAGGACGACCTTTCCCAAAAGCCTTCATATTCCTCCTCTTCCTATTATCGTCACTGTCTGACTCCGCTCCTTTCTCTCTGTCGGCATTGCTTGCTTCTCTTTCTAATTCTTCCCATGTTTTTCCTTCTTCTTCAGAGTATTCCTCTGAGTCCTCTCCTTCATCATCTTCTGACTCCACTACTGATTCGATTTCATCATCTTCCTCGTCTGACGAGACAGGCTCTACATCTGAAGGTTTGTATCCTTGATCAGACTCCAGTGAGTGGTCGGATTCCGAATCAGTACCTTCTAAATTCAAAAATTCCCATCCACCATTCTCTATTAATTCCTCTGGATCATCAGTAATTGTTTTCAATATCTGACGCCAGTTCAGATTCAGCCTGCTCTCGTAGTACTTAAGGTCAGTTGTATCAAGCCACTCCTTGATACCATCAAAGCTGAAGGAATAGAATCAATTCGCATAACATCTCTTTTGAAATCCTTGAATACAATTGTCATGTCAAAATTTTTCTGCCCCAGACCAACTCTCTCTAGGTTGACTATCTCAATCTCATTGAGAGTGACCACAACAAAAGGTGTCTCTACGAGCTCAACAAGGCAGCTAGATGTTGGGACTATAAAAGCTGTTGACTTGTGGGGTACCCTGTGGAACCCTAGCTCCCTGAACGGCTGATCAAACTCCAAATCAAGCCCTTTATAGTGAGGCTGGCCCCAGAGGTCATTCACCTTGTTCACAAATGTTTAGAATTCCATGTTGATCTTATTTTTCCGATCCCTTTCACGTTGTTCCTCCTGGATCTCATCAGGATCATAAGCAGATCTTTTTCCACCTCCAATTGTCTGCACAACATCCATCACTTCAACGTAGAACTGCACGTCCTTGGTTTTCTTGTTTCCCACCATTATGTGATTGCGCAGGTGAAAGTGGAGGACGATAATCATTTCCTTTTCTGCTGGCTGGAAGAATGCATGTTTGATGTTGCCATACATTACATCCACTTTCTCATCTGACCTTGAAGTTCCATAGAATCCATTTGTATGAGCCTCTAGAGTACCAGGAAGCTTTCTCCCCCGACCACCAAATACTGGACGAATCCGCAGATCTGACAATTTTATTGGCTTAAATTTGGCTCCAGCAACTTGAAGTTTCTCCTGTGTTACTAAAGTTGCTCTCTCAGCTCTCTCTGATTCTCTAGAGACAACCTGCCTGCGAAGGGATCTTATTTGTTGAACCACTTCAGTGATGTGTCTTGGGTCCTTTGAACGAAATGAAACTTCTTTAACATATATTGAACCGTGGAACTTTAGACTATTTGTGTCATGAGGAGTGAATGGAGTGCCAGGAACATAGAACATTATTCGGATATAGCAGGTACAGTTAGTATCTTGTTGACTAGATACACTTTTCACAGTGGAGACATGGAATGGTATAATGGTTCCATGAATAGGTAAAAGAATAGCCTCGTTCTTCTGGTCAACCTGAATCATCAAATCTCGTGGAGGTGGCAGATCATTAACGTTCTTATATGCAACCAATTCACCAGTGGCTTTCACAGCTCCACGGCTATCTGACCTTCAGAACTTCCTCCTGTGAGCCTCCATGCAGTTTCTTCATTTTTTTGGCGGGCCAATTCTGCCTGGTGTTGCCGCCTTAGTTCCTCCCTTGATGTCTCATGGTTAACTGACCTAAGCATAGCCTTGGATGAGAGTCCATCGGCGGCTACAGGCTTAGCTTTGACCTTCGGCTGCACCTCCTCTTCTTCTTCATCCTCATTGAATGAGTAAGCCACATCCTTTACAGCTTTAGAACTCATAGAAGTCACCACTTCTGGAGCATTTTGACCAATAACAACTGTATCAGCAAG